>WEIT01002027.1:20483-67715 GCA_013389985.1 Dryoscopus gambensis | reverse complement strand
GGACACAGCCAGGACACAGCCAGGACACAGCCGGGACACAGCCGGGACACAGCCAGGACACAGCCGGGACACAGCCAGGACGCAGCCAGGACACAGCCAGGACACAGCCAGGACGCAGCCCGTCCTGCGAGCTTTCACTCTCCGGATTTTCTGAGGCTTTTGATGGAGGGGCTGCAAAAGCATTTCCCGGCCTCTTCTGTGCTGCAGGCTGGGGGAGCAGGGTATGGGGCAGCGGGGTCGGGGCTGCTCACCCTGCCCACCCCAAGCCCTCGCTGCAGCCAGAGCGAGACACAGCTGACCCCAGCAGAGGCCAAGGGGCTTGGCTGTGGTTTGTCCTTGGCTGTGGTTTGTCCTTGGCTGTTGTTTGTCCCTGGCTGCCCCTGCAAATGCGGACGAGGCTCTGCTGCTTTCCAGAGGGGATTTGTAGGGGCTGGAGGTGGCTGAGTGGGTCCCAGAGCCGCCTGGGAGTCAGAGCCAGGCTGAGCTTTCAGGCTGAAGCCAGAGGTACTTGTAAAGCTCTCAGAGCCAGCAGCAAGGTGGTTCTTTTGGGAAGTGCAAGCCTTTGCTTCACATCCTTCCTCTGCCAGCTTGGAGCAGGCACTGGAAGTCTTTCAGGAGAGAGGCCCTGCCACTGCAGGGGTGTCCTGGGAGTTATCCCGTGGGCTGTGCCCTCGGCTGTGCTACAGCCTATCCCACATCCCACTACCCCCTCGACTGTCCTCTAGGCTGTATTGCAGTCTAGCCCATAAACTATCCCGGAGGCTAATCCCTTAGATTATTCCACAAGGCTATTCTGAAGTGGGCACAGCTTCTCCCACTTCAACAGCCCTTCCACACCAACCCCACTGCTTCTGTACATCAGCCAGGACCTCTGTGACCCAGCATCCCATGCCCTGCTCTGCTAAGCACTGCCTTAATCCTGTTTTACTGTGATTCAGTCCTGAGTGACTTGATTGACCCGGCAGGTTCCCGAGGAGGATGGCCATGATGACAAAAATGCAGCCATTTGGGAAGGGACAACAAGAGCACTCACGCAGGGGGATGCACATGGGGCATTTGGGATTGTAGGGGAGGAGGCTGAGCCCTCCCGCTGTGATCACCCACTCCAGGAGTGGTCAGACAAGGTCACTGGTGCACTGCAGGATTTGATCGCACCTCACCGAGACACCTAATGATCAGAGTCTCACACTGCTGAGAATCTACTTTTGGATTTTTTTTTTTTTATTTTTTTTTAATGACCAGCTTCTCCAGCCAGCAAAAAAACCAAGCATTGAAATCCAGGTGATCATCCTAGTCGCGCCTCTCCACTGTCCTTGTCCTATCTACTCTTCCTGTGTTTATAAAATTGTGGTTTTTAAGCTCCTGCCCACATCCCACTCTCCCTAATTACATTAATACTCGTTGGAAAAACTGCTTTGCTGTAAAGCTGCTGACTATCGCTCTTTTCAAGAACTTTTCATGTAGAAGTGAATCTTCCTGAGCTGAGCACTCAGAAATTACGACAAGAGCCTGATGCAATCGAAGGCACAGTTCAAGCCCATGCCTGAAAGGAGACGAAAGATCACATCCATCCAAGAGGATGTGCAGCTCCATCAGATCACTGCCTGCCTTGAGTTGGTTTAACCTTCCTGAGTCTCCTTATTTCAGCATACACTGGGCAACGTGGGGCAAAAATCATTGGGAAGCATTCTCCTATCTCATCAAGTCCTTCAAATCCAAGACCAAATCCAAGCAGTACAGTGCCTAACAATGATTTTCCACCATTTGCCTTTGAGGGAAGTTTTGCCCAGCTCAGGGCAGCACCAGGCTCCTGTCCCCCTGACCACAGGTGGCACGTCAGGTGTTTCACAGCTGTGCTTTGCCTTCCCTAAGTTGTTTACAGAGGCCAACACTCTCCGGTCTGTACACTCAGACCCTGGAGTGTGCCTTCTGGAGAGCTGCAGGGCTCGAGCCTTGGGCCCAGGGATCTGGCAATGCCCCAGACCGATGTCACTTACCCCAGGGGTGCTCCCGAGGAGGGAAAAAGGCACCTCTGCCTCCCAGCCCTGGCCTCAGCTCCGTGTGTGTGGTCCACAGGAGGCTTTGTAAGGGTTTCCAAGGTGTAACCCGAGGGTGTTCAGATCCCACACTGCCCTCGGACTCGCTGCTGTCGAGGCACAACTCACCCACACTGGCTTTGCATGGGCTGAGGTCTCCCCCTGCTGCAAATCCTGCTCAGAGGGCGAGGGAAAAGCTTTAGGGATGAAAAGGGCTGCTCAAGTCACTCTCCCTGCGGGCCGGGTGTGGGGTGGCACCATTCCTGTCTCTCCCATCTCTGTCCTTCTCCACTCCTGAAGTCACTGTGCTGGCACGGTGGCACTGACACAGCACAGCCCTCAGCCTCTCCCAAACCCGGTTTTCCTGCTGCAGTCAAGAAATTCAGTGCCCCTTGCAACCTGCTGTGAGCACACCCAGACCTGGGGAGTGTGCAGCAGGGATCTTCAGAGGGATTGAGATGAGGGGGGAAAGAGCCAGAAAATGTAAAACATTCAGTGGAAGATTTTGTACTTTGAACAAAGTTTGCCTAGAATTAAAAACAGAATAATATTTCTTTAAAATCAGATTTTTTTTCCTTACCTATTCCATATCTAAGCCTTTGAGGTGCTTCCTCGGCTCATTAATCCCTTCTCTTGCAGGTCCCCTCCTTCAGCAGCAGGTCCCTTTCATGTGTGTCTGTCTCCATGTCCCCACAGGGGAAAGTTCTGCTGTTTCACCCCTCCATGCTCCAGCCTGCCAAAATGCCAGATTGCCCCTGGAGCTGGGAAGGTTTCCCTTTCCCTCCCACAGCTCCTCTTCTCCCTACTTTGCTCAGTCTTTTCTCCCTCTTTTCACCCTCTTTGGTATTTTGCCATTTTTGCTTCTAGGTGTTTCTTCCCCACAAGACCTGAAGTCGTGCAGACTTTCTGCAGGAATTAACTCTCTGATTTATGCTGCTACAAGCTGAAGGATGGCAGTGGCAGTGGGAGCTCCTCCATGCAGAGCACCACTGACCTTTCCAGCCCAGCCCTGGCTCCTCTCTGCAAACCCACAGAAAGAACATGGGGTGCTGCACATGGAAATTTCACCTCACTTCTTTGCATGTTTCTTTTGCACACTGCCAGGTTTCCACAGGTCCAGTCCTGGAAGTGATCATATTGAGTGTCAGCTAGGGAATGACTGATTATTAATATTGGGACCTTCACAGGATTTGTCCACGCAGGCCCTGAAAGCCCTGGAAACACCTGAAAGTCGTGTTTGGCCCCTCATCACGCAGCAGCACAGCTCTCCACCTCACTCTTGGCTCCAGCCTCATTTTTGGGTCCTGTTGCTCGCCCCAGCCCCATACCCAGACCACGCAGTACAGCCACACTCGCCATCATCCTGGTTTCCATGGCAAACCCCCAGGAACGTGGGCTGGAAGGGAGCTGTGACATCTGACGTGGCTGGTCCGGGGCACTGGGGTGCGGAAGCAGAGCTCTGTGGGTGGGAGATGTGGGATTACTCACTCGGGAACCAGCTTTGCTCTTCAATCCAGCAGCGCTGGCCACCTCGGTGATAATACTGCCTTTATTCTCTTTACAACCTTTGTGAAAATTCTGGTAGCTACCAGTAATTCCCGCTGTGTCTCAGCACTCAGAGCCACTTAAGAGGCTCAAATCTTGTGCAGGTGAAAACAGCCATCCCTGTAACCTCACAAATACCTGTCCGTGTGCAGCGCTGGCTTGGAGAAGAGCAGACTCGAGCCATGGGCAATCCTCCCACTTTATGAAAGCACTGGTCCAATACAGCATCTGGCATTTCTTGGCTTTTCTCTTTCATCTGTTGAGGGGAAACACCTTTTTTCTCCCATCCTATGTTAGCAGTTCTTTCAGTGCTCTGTTCTCTACAGCACTTGCAATACCTGGCGGGTGCCAGGCTGGTTTCCTGAAGGTCTCCCAGTGGTGCAGACCCGTTGCCTTTCCCTGCTGGGTGTGGAAGGAGCTCACTCTCCACAAGCAGTTCCTTTCGTGGCAGCAGAGGCAGCAGGTCCTTGGCGTAGCCCACTCTCCATCCTGATTCCACTTTCCACCACCTCCCGGAGCCACGGGACCCCAGGAATCTCCGTGCCCGTGCCACGGTGTGCCTACAGAGAGCCTTGCTGCCCTCCTTTCCCCTGCAACCTCTCTGTTCGATTTGCAGCCTCCCTTCCCTCTCTGCTTTCCATTTCCCACCTCTTCCCTTTGTTTCCCACTGCCATCTCCTCAATCCAGCTGTCTGTTCCCAGGCTTTCATTTGAAGTAGGAGAGAGCTGAGAGTGCCTCAAAATCCTGTCCCAGGCACTGCTGCAGGACGTGGAGCTTGCAAGGCAAATCACACACACACACACGGGCCCCAAACTCCTGCTAAGGGCCCTGCTGCATCCCTGGAATGGAGCTGCTGGGAAAGCCCAGCTCTGGGAGCTGTGTTTTCATAAGGTCATGGAAGAAATTAAGAGACCCAACTGGAACTTTCAAGAGCTGATGAGAAAAAAATAAATGAAATTAAGTGTGCCTGGAGTCACCCACTAGATCATTTAGAGGGATGATGGCCAAGAAGTGGAAAAATCAATTCCCTCCACAGGGCAAGCTTGGCTCATGCTTTTGGCAGGAGAAGTGTGAGTAGGGACTGCAGTCTGTGATCCCAGACTGGAAGGAAGGGGTATGTGGCTCGACTTGAAGAAAGCTGCCTGGCATTTTATGCGGTGCAGGAAAGCAAAGTTACTTCAGATGCCTGTTTTGGGAGGCTGCCATGTGAGCAGCTCGGAGCCGTGCAGTGACTCACTGTAAATCAGCTCCTCCGTCTCTCTGACAAGCAGACCTCAGGCACCCCGAAGTCTTGGCAACCCAAAGATTAACCCGAAGACTGAGGGTCGCTGATCCCGGTGCCAGCGTGATGCAATCTGTCCCACAGCTCACAGAGGTGGGGACAGGGGTGTCTGGGCCAAAGACCCGGCATGGGTGGAGCAGGAGGTGATCACCGCTGCATCCCTGACTCATCCCCGGGAGCCTCCTTGTCTGAATGCTGCTGATCACCCCCTCCTGCAACATCAGCACGGCAGCAGGAATGTCTGCAAAGTGTTTCACTGCTCGGGGCTGCTTTTCAGTGGGTGGGAGATTGTCCCTCAGCTGCATCACTTCAGAGCGAGCCATATGGAAATCCTGGGGGGTCAAGCAGGCTTTGCACAGTTCTTTGCAGCACGTTAAAAATTAGACTTTCTATGTTAACATTTAAAAAAACCCCAGTCTTCATAAATAGCTAGATAATCTCTCAGATACACAACATTTTTTCTGTGATGTAGGTATTTTCTCATGTTTGTTCTGTTTGTGCAGTTCCATTAACGGGCAGAAGAACATTTTCTGAATAGAAGAGATTAAAGCTTTTAGGGAGGGAGGCCAAAAACCCGCCATAGAATCCATGTGAAAAAGATGACAAAAGCCTCCAGTAGCACTGAAAGTGTCTGATCTGCTCTGCCAGAACGTTTGAAGCCAACACGAAATGGGGACATTTTTAACGAAGTTCCCAAAATTACGTGTACTTGAGTGTCACTTTTCCTGGGAGTCACACGTCTCTCCCGAGTGTTCTCACCATCTCCAAAAATCATAGGTCATGACCAAAGAAACTCAGAAGATTGGATGAGAAATCACTAGTGTCTGCCCTCGAATAACACATTTGTGGCTCTTCTTTTTCGTTGTCTCCTCTTTCCCAAATCTGACTGTTCATCCATGTCAGGTACATAAGATTCCCTCTAGAACTCTCAGAGCCAGAAACTCTCAGCGAGGAAAATTGAACTGAGATTTTCAGGCAAAAAGACAATCCAATTTCCTGAGGAAACAGTAAACATCTTGGATTAATGGTATGGTCAGGAGAGAGGGCAGCGCTGAAGTAATGCAGAAAATGAAATGGAAGTAGCTTATGGGGGGAGGGATTGCCTCAGACAGAACTTGAATTTTATTATATTTTTGGATTACCTTTCACTCTGCTTTCTCCAGCCTCCATTTGATTGGGCACAGCCCAGGTTTTCACTCCAGTGATGGGTTTCAGCCCATGACTCTCCTTCCTTCCTGCCCCCTACTTTTCCTAGAGGTGGCCCCCAGCAAACCTTTTAGTGAGAAGCTTCCTCCAGAGAGGCTCTGTTAGAGGCTTGGCCCTCTCCAGTCACACTCCAGCACAGCTGAAGCCATGTCTCCTTCCTGGTCCTTCATCCTCCTCTTCCTTCATCCTTCTTTTTCCTTGAATGGATTTCACTGGATTCACACAGATGTTTTTTTTCCCCTAAATCCTATCCTCTCACCTTCAGCTGCTTCCACACAACCTGGACACCGGATGTGAAGGTTTCCCTCTCCTCGGACCTCAGCGCCTGCCTAAAAGTTTCCAGTAGGCAGGAAAGAGGTTTTCAGACAAGAAACTGAGATCAGGAACAAGAAAAGGACATACAGAAATAAACACACAGAAATAAAATAAAAACCAGGAGCCCTCCACTAAAAAAGAGCACAGCGTTGTGCCCAGCTCGTTTCTCCAACCCCACACCTTTTTCCTGCACTTTTACTCATTTGTTTTTCCCTGCTGCTGTTTCATCATCACCATCATCTCCTCTGGGCAGTGCTCTGCTCCCCACTTTCTCCCTCACCGTCTTCACCTGCCAGGCTGAAGGGGCTCCTCGCTCTTCCCCTGCCCCACTTCATCCGAGGGGTGCAATCTCCCTTCAGTTTGCCACCCAGCCCTTCTGCCAGCAGAACAACCAGCTCTCTGCCTCCCTCTGCCAAAGGAATTGTGCCCAGGAGCAGCAGCAAAGCCCCAGAGCCAGAATCACTCACCAGCCAAACAGGATTCCCACAGAGGAACCCAAGCCCTGCTTACTTTGGAGCGTGTGGGCGCCTGACCCTGGCGCTAGGGAGAAAGCCAAAGGCAACACATCACTTTGTTTCTCTTAATAAAATGGTGCTTTTGGTCTGTTTTATTTCTTCACACTGCTCTCCCCTCCTCCCACCCAAACACATGGCATTCCCAGGGCGAGTGACTGAGGCTGGAGTAGTGTTTGAAGAAGAGGAGCTGCTGCTCAGTGGAGTGCCTGGTTTCTGTGCAGGTCTGTGAGCACACCCATGTCTGGGAGAGTCCCTGTAAAGCTTTCAGGCATGACCTGCACAATGAACATGCTCCCTTCCCCCTCAAACACACACACACCCACCACTGAGACATGTGTTGGCTCCATGAATTCAATATTACTGGCTTGTTACAGCATCACGTGGTGACAAACATCACCATTATTAGCTGTTCCAGCTGAATATTAATTTTAGGAATTTCCACGGAGTCCTCTGCAAGGATACACAAACCTCCAACGAGATTAAGACATCCCAACGCTACCCAAGAGGAGCCCCACACTCTCCTCCTGCCTTTGGAGCCCAATTCCTCCCCAGGGCTGCCTCTGCTGCTCCCTGGGTGCATCTGCTCTGTGATTCTTTGGCCACGATCCCTTGGGAGCCTGCTGGCTTCAGAAACCACCTCTGCCTCTCACGCTAAAGGTGAGGAGGTTTAATCTTAATCAAGTCCTCCTGAGACATAAACCCCATCACTCAGGATCCCTTTGTGAAAGCATCCTGCCCTTGGCATCCCAGCCCAGCCTCCAGCACAAGCCCGAGCTGCTGCCAGGCAGCTCAGACACCTGCACAGGCAGAGCCCAGCAAAGGCTGCTCCAAAACAGCCCAGGATTTGACTCTGGGTGAATCGAACTGTAGTTCACAAAGTAATTGCTTGGACAAACTTGCTTGAAAACAGACTCACGCCACAGAATACTTAACTTGCAGGGAAGTCACGCAGCACTACATCAATTCTTTTTTTTTTTTTTTTGCCTAAAAAATAAGACCAGCAAGGCAGTTTATCATGGGGGTGTTTTTTGCTGTTGTTCCAAGCAGAACCCATTTACGTGGGCAATTTCTACTGTGCTTGAGAAACAGAGACAGCGAAAACAATGCAGAAGGCAGCTCCTGATGTTTACAGAGCTGCATGAGGTGAATGTACCAGAGCTGCTAATCATCCCTTTTGACTGCTTTTATGGGTCTGGGAAGCCTGAAAAAAACCTGTGTATAGGAACCAGTCTGCGTTTTGGAATAACATTTCCCTTTTGATGACACAGAGGGATGACATTTAGATGCTGCTTTGACAGATGCATTATTTTATTAGAGGATTTCAAGCAGGCAAACACAGGAGCTTTGTTTTCCCTCTTACTGTAAGGCTTGCATCATCTGCAACCTTTCTACCAGGAGGTCTCATTTCAAATGACAGTGAAAATTGTTCTGAGAAACGCAGGTGTTAGTTCTGCTTCAGATGTTCACGGGATTTCATCCATTCTAGCACCATTTTTAGGTGCTCTGCTGGTGATGGATTTCACCCTCCTCAAAAGATTATTTGCTGACACCTGGGGTAGGTTTAGAGCTTCATGATATGCCTGACAGGGATTTGTACGGGAATTTAATCTGCCTAATGTAGCTCTAACACAGGTATCAGTCCTAAACCAAACATCCTTGGGCTTCTCTGCCTGCACCCCAGATTTGTCAGTCACCCTGGTTCTGCCTCTTTGGGCTGGTGACATCTATTTTGAGAACTGCCACTGTAAAAATCAGAGCAAGGAAACCTGAAGGTTTCTATTCTTCTCTGCTTTCAGCAGCTGCACAGGTTTACAGGCAGACACACAAACCAGCTGTGATAGTGGATCTCCCCTGGTGCCGAGCAAGCAAGCAAAACTTGGAAGAGACAGTATGCTTTTGAGACATTTTTGTGACCTCTTTTGTTCTTTGTTACCCTATTTTCTTCCTCTCATGTCACTGAAAAGCTGCAGCCAGAGGGAGAGGGGGAGGAAGATTTTGTAAAGACTTTTAACAGCAATGGCTAAATTGAATCCCATTGTTACCTCGTAGCATGAAACTAAACCTGCAGATTCTGCCACAGAAGGACACAACATTCAGCTGCTTCCAACCAGATGATCTGAGTAATACAAGAATAAAACTCAGAACCTGCTGTAAGCTGAAGCCTCATGTGGCCTGCGGTGAAATTGAGTGACTCAGACTCGAATGTAATGCTCTGTCCTTGCAGCAGAAGTAACAGCAGTGTGTTTGGTGGGAGATTCAGAGGCAACTCACCCCTTCCAAAGGTTTTTCCTGTGTCATTCAGCTGTGATGGGCTGCCCACACCAACCACCCTTCACATCACAGGGAAGAGGTGGTGAGAACTCGGACATAACTGATCACTTTGTTTCAACAAATGAACTCAGGCTGCTGCTTCCAGTTCTGGCCCCAGAGCTGGAAGCAGCTGCTGGTTTCCGAATAACCCATGAAATTCAGACCACCTGTTCAGGATGTAGGAACCAGATAACCTGAAAAAAACTCCAGCCTTTTAACAGCGTTCCAAAGTTCATTCTTACACGGCAGTACACGTGAAGTCAGTTTAGTGTCCTCCTCTGCTGAAACAAACAACTGGACCAAAGGGAATATTGTGGAAATGTGGGTATTTGTCAGCTGCTTTGTAAGACAAGGAGGGAGAGAACCCTACCCCAGTATCATCATGAGGTGAAGAAAACATCCTTAAAATGCTCAACATAAGTACAGCATCAAGAGACTTGGCACACATTTTTACAGCTGATCTGATGGAGGAGATGAAATATGGAATATGGTAAAGAAAGTTTGGCTCTTGTATTCCCAGTTTACAGAGCAGCCAGTGGGTAACTGGCAGACAGAGGAATTACAGAGGGGAAAAAACCCCAAAAAACCAAACAACAACAACAAAACCAACCAACCAACCAACCAACAAAAAAAAACCCCCAAAAAAACCCCAAAAAACCCTTCCTAATCATCAACTAATTATCTCCTTATTCCAAACTGGAAAATAACCAAAAAAAGGGAGACAAGGGAGGAAACAACTAACACTTTGTAACAACCCATTTTACTAAACTCTTAGGCAGGGAGACACAATAACCCAGCATTTAAGGTCACTGAACTACACCAGCAGTTAAATCGTCCCCTTGCTGCCCCTCAGCCATGAGGATGACAGTCACATTTTTAACTCAGCATGTAAAGGTCCCTAAAGCCCCAGAGCAGCAGACACGGCCCCCAGCAGGGTCTGCAGTCCCTCCCCAGTCCCTGCAGGCTGTGACACCAGGGCAGGACGTGTCCCTGCCCTCCCCCGGCTGGTTCGGCAGAGAGCAAAGCAAAACCAAACCAGCCTTGCTCCCAGGTGAAGAGGGCATAGGTCAGCAATCAGAACATCCTATCAGAGGTTGGGACAAACCATGAAATAATCTAATCTAACCACTTATATAATACACAGGTCGTAAATTTAGTTCAGACCAGAGAACACCACCATTACCGATCCTGGGCCTCGCCATTTGATGGCGTTGTAATCAATCTTCCCCAACTTAATTCCATATGAAAACCAGCAGCCTCCAGCAGCTCTAAACACCCTCTGATGTAATTTACAGCATCTTACACCTGCCTAATTATGAGCAGCAGTTCTCACACAAACAACTCCAGGCATCAGTCCCTACAGAAACCTTCCAGCAGCAACCAAAGAACCCCGGGCCTGAACACGACGAGTTCAGCCAAAGTCTGAGGCAGCACAGCATTGGCACAAACACATGTGGAGGATTTCTGCTGTTATTCTAAGGATATTATGCCAGAAGCACATGCAATAACCTCCTGAAACAAATGGCAGAATCCTTTCTGGAATTTCCCTAACTAGCAAAACATACAGGATTAAGTCTTGGTGCAGGGAGTGGGTTCACAGTTTAACTTACAGGCAAAAGGAGTCTCAAAGCGACTTGTGAACGTGACACGGCTATCCCTGCTACTTATTTACCTTCTTCCCACCCTATAAAACCCTTCCTACACACAGGGACAAAGCCCCCTGCAGCATGTCCAGTTTTCACAAAGATTTTCACAAGGGAGGCTCCTGCTCCCCATCAGGCGGAACAGAAACTGGGATTTGAGTCTCCCTTCTTTTATAAGACACCCCAGCTATTACTTGCCTATTCCTGGGAGGCACTGCAGGCACATTTTGATCAGAAATTGTGTAACTAGGAGTTGTTTGCCTTTTCAATCAGTTTTTCCCCAGCACATCTGTGGTTTGGACATTGTATATCAGGCAGAGGCACAAAAACCGCACCAAACACTGTGACTGAATCAAGACAATAAATGTTCAAGATGATCAGAGCTGGAGAGAAAGGAGGAAGCTTTTCCACGTCAATTCCATATACACTGAAGAGCAAGCAAAGCAGACAACAAAAAAGTCACCTTAAAATGACACCATAGGAGCCACACTCAGCCCCTGACTCAGGCAAATGTCCCAGCAGGGATGTCTGTCCTCCCAGCCAATAAATGGAGCATTTCTTCATGGAGATGTAAAAGATAAAATACTCAACACTTCTCATTTTAGAATAGAATCTATTTTTATTCAACACAGGATGGTGAAAGGATAAAATTCACAATAATCAGCATTAAAAAAACCAACATACCAGCCCTGCAGTCACATTTAAATTTGGCTGTACCTACTGGTCACTCATATTTTTACGTACAGGATTTTGTCAGTCTTGCCCATTCCCAGATTAATGGATACAGACACCTGATACTAACAAAACACACAGTTTATTCACTACCTGAGGGACTTTTAGGGTTTTTAAAACAAGAAAAACAAATCTTTATCTTTTTGTCCAACAAATTTGTAGCTGGGAGGAACTGAAATGTAATCTGTCATTACCCCATACAGAGTCACTGCAGTGCAAAAGCTATTCAAATAAATAAATAAATAACAGCAGCAGCCCCAACACGTAAAACCCAAAACACAGTTAAATATCTTAAGAAATACAACCAAAAGCTTTTTAACCTCAGACTTCAGCCCACAGGGAACAGCTTCTCAAAATCTGAGCGCAGCAGAGTTTGAACTGTTTCAATAAACTAGTATAAAGCTCTACACATATTTTTGGGGAAAGGGATTGGAATCCCCAGCTAAAGTAGTCCTCCATCCATCCCTCCTTCCCCACACAGGCATTGAAGTTGTGCCAGGACAGCTGTTTTCGAGTTGCAATGTCATTTTTGCCCCATCAGAGGCTATTTCAGCAGTGCCCCAGGTTCAGCCTGGCTGATCGAGAAGCAGTTTGACGTTCTAGGAGCAGTTTCCCATTCCAGGAGGATGGAAGTCCTTTCAAGTAATGTTGCTGCACAATTCTGTCACATTTAACCCCAGCCCAAGCACAGCACAGATTTCTGAGCTCACATGTTGAACATCCCCCCTGGTTTACTCAAAATGTGTGAGCTCAACCTTCCACCCAGGTAAGTGCAGGGACAGGACCCTCCTCGAGCTCCCTGCAAGGACCTGGCACCTTGCCCAAGTCCCTGTGGGTCTGAGGTCATGCCTGCACCTCTGCTCAGCAAAACAGCTAAAAATGAGCCCATTCTGACACTGTTCCAGCCAAGCATGAAGCACCTGCTGGATCAAACCAGTGAAGCAACTCAAAGACTGAGCAGTTACAAAACAGCCCTGGAAATTTAAGTGCTGTGCCAGCACGTGGAACACAACACCAGCAGCTGATGGGACATTCCTGAATATTTTGCAGGGCTTTTAGAGTGTTTTGCTAGTCAAGTGTAAAGACTACTGCACTGTCTCACAAAACTTAAGAGCAAGACAAAGGCCTAGAGCTTCAATAAATACAGCTAAGGACAACACACAGTTTAAATTACCTAATTTTTGTGATCTAAGTATAAACACCCCATACAAAAAAAAGATTTCTTTCCACTTTGTACATCTTTAAAAAAAAAAAAATCACAGAAACATTCTGTTTGCAAAGCAGACAGCTGTACAAAGAAATGATATGTTCTGAAGACATTAAACCATCTATTTTGCTGGCTAGCACTAGTTACTCAAATGTTCTTTTCTAAACTACCACCCACACAGGTAATTTTTCTTCTCTGATATTCTGGCTCCAAATCTGAAACCCAGAGCCACTTGAAAGCAGCCACTTGAGAGAGATTTCTGGATTTGAAGGCCCAGATCTGACGACGACTTCCACGTGTGCACACCAGCACTGAAACCCAACGGAGACCCCTGAGCCAGTGGGCACCAGTGCAGCTCCATCTGCTCAGTCCTGTGGTGCTGAAGCACAGGGCAGCTCACAGCTCCCTGCCACCCCAAAGAAACCCCCTCTCACGTCAGCCCAGCCTAACAGAGCAGCACCATCCCGTGACGTTTGCATCACCAGTTTATAATGCCCTGAAAAATCATTAGAGCCCCCACTGGAAATTCTGACTCATAAACTGCTTTTTGTTGCTTAGGACTTCTTTTCTTTTGCACCATCCTAACGGAGGACTAACATCCATCCAGAGAATCTGGGAAAACTGCTAACTGCAGTGCACAGCAAGAGTAAATTCTATTTCATAACCTACCAAAAGGCTGGATGCTGTCCTTGGGAAGTAGTACTGTAGCTAAAAACTAATAACGTGGGGTGATTACTGTCTGAGCAGCTTCAAATACTAATAGCAGCACATCTTAATAACCAGCTGATACTGTCCTCTATAAGGTGATGCTCTCAGTGCACACAAGATGACAGAAGAGACACGTACTTTGCTCACTGACACTGGGACAGTCACTCATGGACTATTAAAATTTCAACCTCCTCCTGCTCTAGCTTTGCCTTGATTTTTGGCAAATACACAGTCCATAGTTTTAATTAAAAACATCCTATCAAAAGAAATAAGAAAGGCACTTGGTGTTTTTCTCTTTGGCTCAGTTGAGGCGTGCTGCTGAAACCTTCCCAGAGTCCCCATCTCTTCATCTGATGAACAGGTGCCATCCTGAGGTACTTATTCATGTGCAAAACTCAGAGCTTCAGGGATTTACCAGCCGCATGTCTCACGCTGCTCCCAGCAAGCACGCAGGGCTCCTCACCACACAGAAACTCAAATACAGAATAAGGTGTCCCACGGAGTTTGGTTTCCAGGGAAGAGCTCCAGCCGCTGGCACACTCCTCACCCCAGCTCTGGTGGCGTAGCTCAGTGCTCTTTAAACCTGGGGAAGAACAGCAACCAGGCAGGAAAAGCTGAGCTGTGACACCAAAATGCAGGATCCAGCCCCTGCCACGCATTTTTATTTTCTCTCCATTTTACTTCTCCGAAATTCTACAACCAAGGGGCTCAATTTAGATTTTGTCTATTGATTCTGTGGACGTTTTGGGGTTTTTTCCTCAATTCAAAACACTGTAAATTCAGAGTCACCCTTTTCTTTAAGGAGAACTTTTGGGAAAAGTTACATTTTAAACTATTATTGAAGACAGGGTAGGCAATTCCCCACCTGCACGGTGAAACTGATGCCTTGTTGGGGCTGCCTAAAAACAGAGGCTTGACAGAATTAGGAGGATAAAAGCAGGTATTTATTGAAGGGCCTGCAATAAGGTACACTAGGGGCAGACAGAGCCCTAGGGCTACACCCAAAATGGACCACTGGTCACCAGTTTTCCATACTTTTATAACTTTGGTCCATTTGCACATCGGGGTTAATCTTCCAATTACAATTTCAGGTAATGATGTCATTATTCCAAGTTTGTTCTCTGTTTTTAGAGGCTTACTTTACATATTTTGGGGCCTGGGACAACAAGGTGCCCTTGAGTCCCAGGCCCAGAGAGGATTTGTTTTGTCTGACCAGAATGGGAGAAGAGCAGCTAACAGGCTATATGGAGTCTTAAGAGTTACACACTAAAGCAGTACAGGATCTGAAAAATATAAAAGCCAAAATCTTAATGCATCAAAAGCCAGGAGGATCAAATATTTGGAGGAAAAAAAAACACAAAAAAGAGACTGTGACAGAGGTGTGCTTTCAGATATTTTTCGAAAGAAGATGTTGTAAATGAAAGTGTCCATGGTTTGAAAACATCAAGCTGAGATTACTCTTTTGAGGCAGAATTAAAACAGACAGAAATGGATATACACAAACCTTAACCTAAATACCATTTAGGTATTATGGGGCAAAGGTTGGAATTGATCTTGGGGGTCTTCTCCAGCCTTAATGATCATAAATGATTATAAAAGGAAGGCTTAGTAATGTGCTTAGAAAGTGTTATTAAAGAGCAGCAGCCATGCAAAACACTTACAGGGTGTGATCTGCATGACACTGAAGTTCCTTCTGGATAAGACGGAGTAAGAGCTGCAAAAACAATCACAAAATCTCTGTTAGTATCACACAGATAAACACAATAAGAAACAGAATTATTCATTGTTATTTGGAGAGTTTCTCATTTGAAACGTTACCCTGTAATGCTGAACTCAGTTTAAAAAAAATATTTATGGATGCTCAGTAATGCTTGGAAGAGAAGCTTTCACAATAAACATGCAAGAGGAAAATAATTTCCTTTCTGCATCTGAGAGATCAACTTCTTCATAAGAACCAGAACGGTTTTCTGGTTATTTTACCAGCAAATGTGTAAAGAATCCAGCAGAGGGACCCCGAGGCTTCAAGAAAACGTGTCAGAAAGGACTTTTGGAGCACAGAAGCGTTTCAGCTGCTATTTGCAAGAACAACTCTGCTTGTGAAGAGCTTTAACCCCACCACCAGTCAGGGTGAGTACAGACAGCCACGTTTGCTTGTCTGTGCAGCATCAGGGCTTTCAAGTGCACTTTCAAAGGGTTACTGAGATAGGAGCAGGAAAGTGATTTTACAAATACAATTTAATGGTTCTCATGCCCGTTTAAGGCAGAATTGGAGCTTTCAGGGTTCCTCACTGTTTCAGGTTATGTTACCCTCAGAATCTCACTATTATAAATGTAAGTTTGTTCACTGCTGTAAGTAGGAATGTTTTAAGAAGTTAAACCCTATTTTTCAGAGGCACAGAAGTGGCCAAGAATGAGAGAACTGAACACCACGTAAGAGGCTACAGCCCCTCCAGGTATCCTTGGAGAAATAACATTTGAACACAGGCCTCTGTATGCCGCACTGCAAAAACCAGGAAAAGCAGAACAGTTATGCAAAATAGGATTTATTACAACTGCAGAGTCAAACCTCTCAAAACCAGAGCTTTGCAAAGGCGTTTTAATTGATTCTGCAAAGAAATGTGGCTTTTTTTCATTTTAATCAATAACTGTAAGAGAAAAACAACGAGAACTTTACCTAGGAAAAATACGACAGCCTCCCAAGCCTCACTCTGCAGCTTCAAATACCAAATACTGAAACCAGCACAAACCAGGATTTATAAAGCAGCTGGCTACCAGTGGCAACACACTTCAGCTATTAACTTATCTAATTTATTTATTTAATTTCCAGAGATTTACGCTTAGACGTGAAAAAATTACTTTTAAATTTGGGGCTTAATTTGAATTTAGAAAAAACGCCTCAGTTGTAACTCAAAGGCTTTCTGATTTTCTTGTGTCAGGAAGGGAATGAGACTCTCAGCTCCTCTGCACGAGCCCAGAGCTCAGTGCTTTGCACCAAGCCACCACCTGGGTGCTCTTTATTCCCCATACATCTGCTCCTGGTTACAGTCAAAAGCCAGGATTGCCAGTTCTTCATCTAACTTAGTACAGCAGTTTCAGGGCCCATCTGGAAAATGTGATGTATTAACTTTCAACAGCTTCATTATCAGGGTGATTTTGGTGACACAGCAATGTAGGAGAACATTTGTTACAGCTTTGCTAAACCAGCTTTAAAGAAACCAGAAGTGATTCTTCCGTGAGTGGAATCTGAGACAACTTCTAGGTCTAAATCTGAAGGTTTACTTGCAATTATGCCTGCTCTAAGCTGCTCAGCCAGCAATTAACAGCTGGGTATTTGCTCAGGAATGGAAGTGCATCAGAACTGATCTGCACTTCTGATTAAAATTAGATGAGAATTTCAAAACAAGCAAATTTGCTGTTAGACTGAAAATCTCCTACACCACTGGAAGTCTAATACAACACAGAATATTGAAATGGCAAAAGGACAATTAGCATTTTGGGGTAGTTTGGCACAAAGGAAATACAACCAAATAGTGTTTATAAACTTACTAGCAAGGCACATGCATCTGCCACCATGAGCATGTAAAACACGTTGTTCCAACCAGATGGGGAAATAAGGCCAGCCAGGAGAGGCCCCAAAGCTGCACCTAAAATATAATATTGGTATTATATTTGGGTATTTTGTATTATATACTGTCAGAACTGTGCAATGTAAGATTTACTGTACTGAAATGTAGTTATTCTGAATTAGAGCACCCGCTTTTGCACCTAGTTAAATCAGTATTACTTTATGTATTGGAAGGTTCCAGGAAGAGCAAAACATTGCTGGTACAGATGGGAAGCCAGTGGGAAACCTGACAGGGAAGCTGGAAGACTGGATGTGTGATAAACATCTGCCTTTGGCTCAACAAAATGCCCATCCAGTACTGAGCTGAATTTTACTGTTTTCCCTTCCATATGGAGGGCATAAATAAAAGATCCCTGATCCCAGAACAGCCCAGTGGCATCTCCTTTTGCTGTGCAAAAATAAATCCCTTCTGTACCCAGTATCAGTGATCCCTGCTGTTCCTCCCACCCTCAGGTGTGGGACCACGGGAGGTTTCAGGTTAAGTTTGTGCTATTCCCCATTTCCAAAACTGCTCTGAGTCCTGGCAAAATGTGAGCTGAAGAGCCCAGTTTCTCAAAAAATGCTTTGATTTAACCTGCCACAGGTGAGGCAGGTGGCCTTGGCTTACCCACAGATCCCGTCCCGTCGATGATCGCCGTCACTGTGGACAAGGCTCTGGCGTTCCCTTTCAGGCTTTTATGGGTACCCTGGAGGGACACAGATGGCTTGGACCCATCCTGAGCTGAGCTCTGAAAAAGCCCTGATAACATCACCTCTCTCACACCCCTCCACATCAGATCTGTGCTGTGGAGGTGCCCCAAGCACCGTGCAGTGTCAGCCCCTTCAACAAGGCTGAGGATGAAATGGCCATTGCCTGGTGGTCACTTTGGTGTTGCCAACGCCTCCAGGCCAAGCACAGGGCTCCAGAGGATGCTGGGAGATTTCTGCCCTGCTCCTTTTCCTGTAGTGAGAACACTTGTAAGAGGACTTCTGCCTCTTGCTTGGTGCCTTAAGGAACCAACACCTTACAAAGCAAACTTCCAGAGCCTCCCTGAGGAGCAGCAGCAGTTTCCACATGGCTTTTGTGACCTGGCTGACCTGATCCTGCTGGAAGTGCTGGCAGCCTGAGGAACTGCAGGGCAGAGGGCAGCTTGAGTACCTGAACTTCTCATTTTCACATACCTTTACTTCTGTAAAGGTCTGTGCCAGGTATAGCTCTTGCACTGAAGGGAATTAAATCACCAGCTCATCTCTCACACAGGTATAGCTCCTCCAATCGTTTAAAAATGCAAAGTGTAAGAGGGGCAAGGCACCAGGCCTGGCTTTGCATGCAACCTTCAGATTCACTCTGGGCGGTCACCCACAAGATTTGGTCTGTCTTGTGAGTGGTCAAGAATAATTTAGAAGCCTTTCACAAGCATGGCACTCATTCACACTAAAACACAAACTCTAAAGCAACCTCAGTGGCTGAGTTCAGCACTGCCTTTCCAGCTCCTTATTCCTTTGCTTTGGGACAATGCAACCCCTTCCCTGGTGACCCTGCTCCAAGGGCTCTCTCTGGAGGCCAAATGTCACGGGGGAAGCCAAACTCACCAAGTCAGCAGAGACAGCAGTGGTGATCAGGGCATAAGGGCCATTCACCAGGGCACCACTGATAAGCAGCATCACTGTTCCAAGTTAAAAAAAAAAAGGAAAATGTGAGTTGCATGAAAAATTGTTCACTGTAACAACAGGAGACCTCACAGCCTATGGTTCCCAAATGGCTTGATCCTTCCTTGGCTCCCCATATCCAATACAGAATTGGAAAAGGAAGAAAACTGACATCCATTCCTCTCCTCATTTTAGTGCTTACTCCATGATGTGAATTCTCAAATGTACCAGAAGATGGGGCTGAGACAAAAAGCACTTCCCAGAGTGTTTATTGATCCGGGTAGGTCAGAGAAAGGGGAATATTTGACCAAACTGACCATGAGGGCAGGGGTTGCCCACAAAATACACCCATAAATCCCTTCTCTGCCTAAAAAGGACCCTAAAAGTGAACAAGGCCTTTAGGTAGGCGAGACATCACTGTCAGCACCTGTGTTTTCATTTCTGGTTTGAGGTAGCAGATAGAAAGCCACAGGTGAATTCAGCCTATTCAAGTAAAGTTAACAGTGCTGTTCAAAAGTACTACAGGCAATATTTAAACACCTCTGGTATTTGGCACAAGGGATATAAATAAGCCTGCACTGACACAACAAGCTCCAGAAAGACTGATGCTATTAACTACATCTGTTCTCTTGCCACCCCTTACTCATTTCCTACGCTCTCCCTTTACCCTGTAAAAAGCCTGCAAGACCAAATCTAAGGAATTTGATTCCATACTTTCTCTTCTAAGGGAAAAGAAAAAAAAAAACCCAAACAAACAAACAAACAAACAAACACCCCAAAACAAACAAAAAAACCCCAGAAAAAACAAACAAGGAAGAAGCATCAGAGATCATAAACGCAAAGTTCACAGAAAGCTAGGCAGAATAATTTACAAATACTCACCTACAGTAGCCTCAAGGCCCATTTTACTGACTGCAGAGAACATGTACAGCTGTAAAGATAATAAATAAGCACTCTGAATACCAACATATGGACTAATCCTGGGTTCCCCATTTGCCCCATGTTAACTACAAGGTATCTTAGCTGGTATTACATGGCAGTTCCAGGTTTTACCAAACCATTTTAGGCCACAGCAGAATGATTGTTTGATTGGACACAGGAGGGAGATAAGGGGTAGGATCCCATTCCCCTGTGTCCTTTCAGAAGGAAGCGTTGTGTTATGAGGCCACTCAATTTTAAATTCTCCAACTGCAGCTTCAACGCAGCACAGAATACAGCTCATAAAAAGATCAAATAAAAATGCATCTCTCATGTCCATCTGCTGGTTTTCCAACAGTGTACAGCTCAGAAACTTTACCCTTTGAGCAGCTAAAATTCTGGCTAACAACTGGACGTCAAATTTTACAAGAGAGTGAAACTTTCCATATATTCTGTAAAAAAAAAAAAACTAGACTTGTTTGCTTGTTTAGTAAACAAGCTCATTAGCTTGTTTAGCCCAAATATCTGTATGTGCTCAACTTTTCATGCCAGTTTTTAAACCAGCCTGGACTCTTTACACCCGGGTTAGGAGATGCTGCCTGCAGAACTGTCCAGGGAATGGTGTCACAGCCTCAGCCACGGCTGTGAGAGAGGGGCAGGCTCTTACTGTGGGGGCTGCGAGCAGCAACATCATTCCGCAGGTTGATGCCCTCTTCTCCAGCCTGTCTGAAATGAGTCCTGCCAAAATCCCACCTGAAAAAACACGCAGGGGTGTGAGGAAAACGTTCAGCGTGTGCTTTGCACAAAAGATACCAGTTTTATTTAATGAAAACACAACCCAGTGACTTTTACTGCACAGTTACACATAATTCATACAGCAACATCCTCATTAACCCAACCAGTTTTGACCTGAAGATAACAGAAGCAGACAGTTGTTCCTCCTCATTGTTTATTCCAAGCAAATATCCGAGGTAAAAAGCCTTTCCCAGGTACCATATGTCCCCACTGCTGGAGTTCTGGAATCCACTCACTGGTCTCTTAAATCCTCACATGCAACAGGAAACTTGGTTCTCTGCCCC
This sequence comes from Dryoscopus gambensis, assembly GCA_013389985.1. Classification (NCBI taxonomy): domain Eukaryota; kingdom Metazoa; phylum Chordata; class Aves; order Passeriformes; family Malaconotidae; genus Dryoscopus; species Dryoscopus gambensis. The sequence continues at coordinate 46,965 of WEIT01002027.1, read as the reverse complement.
TGTCACACTGCAACCAGGGGAAATGAGCTATTTTAGATCTTGGGGTAAATGAAATCCTTGGTTTTCTCTCTAGGAAGTCAATCCAGATTCTTGAATTTCCCTCTGCTTCTTGTGTTTTCCAACAACAGAAGAATTGATCTGAGGGTGTGGCTGGAGGGGGCTGAAAGGCCTGAGGGAAGGAGCTGTCAAAATTGTATTAAGGGAACTTGGACAGTGACAAGGGAAGGAAACTCCCTGGATCCTCCAGATTCCTAAATACTGCTGGGCCTGCCCCTCCCTTCCCAGCTGCCCATCTCCAAGTTGCTCCCATCCTACCTGAATTTAAATATAAACACCAGACATCCAAGCAGCACTGACACTTTGTTAAGCCTGCATTCACAGCAGAATAAGATGCTGCTGAAAGATGTCACCCACCTCTCCAAGGTACTGCTGACTCTGGCTTTGAGCTCTCTGGGATGAAATAAACAGAAATTGCACCCAGGAAAAGACAGAACAGAAACTGCAACACACCCTGACACCAACACCTTGAGCTACACAGCTCTTGATTCAGGGAAACTTCTCCATCATGAGCCTTATTTTCCAAAGGACTGATACAGGGCTTACTTCCATAAGGGAAACAGGGGAAGTGGAGAACGGATGTGTGTTTGGGGTAAGTCAACCAGGATGATGATGTTTGTTTTGTTATGAACTCAACTGTCTGCACTGCATCAAAATGTATTCAGTGGCCACCTTACAAATTAGAAAAGAATAGCTTAGTCCTTATTATTATTATGATCTCCCAATATTATCACATATAAGGCATCAAGAAAAGAAAACAAACTCTGTAACCCGTGGCCATTCACCTTTGTGCCCACAAAACCCACACCACTGTACAAACTGGGACAGTTCTCTTAAGTTAGAGTGACAAAAGGAAGATACTTTGATGGGTGGTGACCAAGACTCACAGGCCAGAGCTGAGGGAGCTGAAAGATNAGTTAGAGTGACAAAAGGAAGATATTTTGATGGGCGGTGACCAAGACTCACTCCATAATTTGACTCTTCCAATCTACTGGACAGTACCACTGGCTGTGAAGGTATTTTAGTAGGTTTTCACTTTTCAACACAGCTCTCAGCTCAGTACCTTTAGTGACACTCTTCTTCAGTCAGAAATGATGCATATGAACTATAAAACATGTAAGCTGTGTGTCCCAGAGCCTTTCCTGATTAGGAGTGTGAAATAATATTAAAACTTACCAAAGATTCCACCCACATCAAACAGGGTAGAAAGGTCCCCAGCTCTTTTGGCATCAAGATGTTCTGGTGAGAAAAGCAAAATATTTGTCTCATTTCTGGACTATAAAACATGGAAATCTCAGCAGTCTTGTAATGCCAGGGCAAAGAGATCTTATAGCAGAGTTGTTCATTCACCAGAATAAGGTACAATAAGGTGCCATTGTGTAAAAGAAATAAGAACAAAAGTAGGTATTCAGCAATACAGACTTTGGAATGCAACTGCTCTCACTGCAAGAGACATTTTACCACTTTTATAACCACAGAATTACAAAATGGTCTGGGTTGGAAGGGATCTTTAAAGGTCATCCAGTCCAACCCCTCTGTGCCACGAGCAGGGACATCTCCAACTAGATCAGGTTGCTCAGAGCTCCAGCCAACCTGAGCTTGAATGTTGCCATGGATGGGGCATCCACAGCTTCTCTGGGCAACCTGCTGCAGCATTTCACCACCCTTGTTGAAAAATTATTTCTTCTTCATATCTAGTCTAAATCTACCCTCTTTTAGTTTAAAATCATTACCCCTTTTCCCATTGCAATAGACCCTACAAAATTGGTCCGTCTTGCACTCTAAAGCATAGAAAAACCAAAACAGCAGTCCTGAACAGATAAAGCAGCTCATTCACATTACTTTGTATAGGTTTTAATAGGACACTTCAATCATGAAAAACATTGCTAGAAAGTAGACTTTTTGATTTGTTTGCAAGAGCCACAGACACGGCATTTATGCCTGGAATTACTGAAGATAAGCCAGACACTTTTGTTTGTTTTGAAAATGCTCTCTCATAACACTGAATTCACGAACCTGAGAAATATGCTGCTTGGTGACTTTTAACCCCCCTGCTACTGCAGCAGAGAAAGCCTCTTTCAGAAGCAGTAATGTTTATTTTCTTATTTATTCCAAGCTCGTATTTGCAGACACTTTGTAGCCATCATTCCGCATCCCTTTCCTGTGATACTCACCTACATTTGTGATGTAGAGGGGAAGCCAGAAGAGGAAAGTGTAGCTCACCAGCTTTGCAAACAGGAGACAAAGGGAGAACTCCACGACTCCCTGAGAGAATAAAGAAAACAGGGAGTTGGGATCTTGACAGAGCTATTTGCTTTTACAGACCATTATGAAAATGGTTTCTAAGAAACATTTAGGCTTTTCTTTTTTTCTCATGAATTCCCAAGAAGCATTCTTCCCCTGAGAGCACAAAGCTTGCACTCTGAGCAGACTGTGGTATTTTACTTACGTGTTTTCTTTCAATTGTACCAAACTGCCTGAAGAGAGAACACTAAAATGGTACTGAATAACCTGAGCAGAGAACACTGAAATGAAATGTGAAGGATTTTATACTGTTTGGGACACCTGCATCACTTATTTCCCTTGAAGAGAGTTGTTATATAGCATTATAGCAGGTTTGGTTTAGTTTCCAGAGCAACTGGCATCTTTTTGTGCTCTTTATCTCCTTCCTTCAGATGAATCCAAGATTTCTCCCTTACTCTTCAGCTCTTTATAAAAAGCCACTAAACCAATGTGACACAGTTCAGAACGTGGTAAGAGCACACCACAGACTGGGCAATGGCCTGCTTAAAGCCCTAACTTGCTCCATCCTCTTTCCTGCTGGGCACATAAAAGTGTATTTACTGCACAGAGCTGCAACTAAACTGCCAAATTAACCCATCTTCATTCCCCTCATCACCTGGTAACTTCCTGTTTGAAAACAGATTTCTTAAATCCCTGGTCTGGAGAGCTGCAGTTACCCTGAGGAACAGCACACACACTCAACATGCAGCCATGACCCTTCCCAACAACGGGCAGGACAAATACCACAGGGTTTCAGAGATTCCAGGGGGCAGCAGCAGCAGCAGCATTTTTTCACCCACTACTTCCACTTTACAAGAGGAAAAACAGTTGAGGACCAGAATAAACACAATGAGAAGACCAGGGAATATAGTGGTTGGGTGCAGGATTTTTTTTTTACTCTACACATGGTCCAAATCGATTTGCTAATAATCCTACTTCTGCATTTAGGCTTCAGGTTGAGAGGACAATCAAAAATGACAGGTTCTGACCTCGAGGAAACTTCCTTTCCTTTAGCAGCAGTCCAAATGTTTGGGCTGCCTGAAACTTCTCAGACAAGAGACTTTAAGATTAAAGCTTTTAAAAATGGTGAGCAATGTAAAAAGGGGAGCCAGAGAAGGAAGTTCTGACACAGAGAGGTGCTTATGGACTCAGTTTGCTATTCCATCCTTAACAGCTGCATGTCACTAGGTTCAGTCAACTTTTAGAATGGACTTCAGGATAGAATAAACTGTTTCAGTCAGAGGGACCTACAGCAGCCACCCAGTCCGACTGCCTGACCCCTTCAGGGCTGACACAAGTTGAAGCACGTTGATAAATTATCCAAATGCCTCTTGAACACTGCCAAAGACAGATCAGCAGCTCTCTTTCCACTTCCCCTCCTCAGGAAGCTGCAGGGAGCAATGAGGTCACCCCTCAGCCTCCTTTCCTCCAAATAAACCAAGCCCAAAGTCCTCAGCATTCCAGGAGTGCGATGCAAAGTTAATATCCACTACCACTCCACCTAGAACTTCAGGGAAATATGAATTCCGAGGCAAAACTTAAGAGGAGCAGCACGGGCACTCACAGGTATCCTCAGGGCCCCAAGGAAGCTGATGGCTGATGTCCCATGCCTTCCTTCCCCAGTGGCCACCGTGCTGGAGCTCAGCACCATGCTGCAGTTCTCACTGTCCGTGAGTAAACGCTGCACCTCCGGGTCCTGCAGCGTCCCCCAGCAACAGATGAGAGAGAGAAAAGAACAAAGAAACAAAATACGTATCAAGAAATCAGACAGTTCCAAAATAATTTTCAAAAACAAGTATCTATTTTATCACAGAAAGTTACAGCTTTTAAAAGTGCCTTGGCTTGGATACCCAGAGCACACAGAGAGAGCAGAGACTATATTCAGAATACCAGGTGGTGTCTGGCTGTTTCTGTCTGAGTGCACACAGTCCATAATAGAATCAAGTTTCCCTTCTATGAGGAACAATTTCAAGTTGCAAACCCCCCACATATTAAGAGCACATTCAGTGGAATAGAACAGTTTCCAATCTTTCCTCACCCCACTACAAAAATGTGGCCTAATTAAAGCTGACAATCTACTGAGTCCTACAACATTGTATACAAGACATTTCTAAAAGAATACATTTCTGCATAAAATCATGTATTATCTCCTTTCTGTACAAATATTAAGCCCATTTTTCAGACTCTGTAACATCATTTTACTCACAGATCTAAATACAGACCACCTTTCCAACTGAATTAGGGATACTGAGTGCTTTATGTCAAGCAATCACTTATTTTTTCGAATCTGTTCCATTTGAGCATTGCAATCCCTGAATTATAAAAGCCTGGAGTTTACCAGCATTGCCTAAGCTGTGAATTCTGAGTTCTCTTCTAGTACTAGGAAGGATTTTATTCCAAGAATTCCACTGGATGCTAAGAATACTTGTGGAGCAAGTTACCACTCCACAAGAACAAGACATCCCAGTGTAACCAGGAAGGTTTATGTTATTTTTATTCCTCCACCAGACTGAAATGAACTCTCAGAATAGAACTGGAAATTTACATCTTACAGCTGTACACAGTAAAAAAAAATCAGGTATAAATAGACCTCAGTACTTCTTTTCCAACTTGGAGAAAGGATGGGATGTAGCTACCTTCACTTTCACCTGCACATGGGGAGCTTTACCAAGCTGTGTACTTTTCCTAGTTATGTATTCCACACACTGTCTTCTTTCTGCTAATTCTTCAGCATCTGAACAAAGCCTCAGTGAAGAATTAAGCCTCAAATATATATTTGACTGTAGGCTAGAAAGGATATAACAGCAGGCTGTTCCATTTCCAGTGCTTATTGCAAAGATGAAAACTTTGATTAATATTTGCTAAGCTGATGGAGGAAGGAAAAAAAAAATAAGTGGTGGAAAAACTCAATTCTGCTATTTTACACTCAGTGATTCTAAATAAATTCTGTTTTTAAATAACATCATTTAGGAGAGGGCACCAGGGAACCATCTGGACACCTGAGCCCAGACACTCAGCGTAGTTCCAGAAGCTGCCATGCAGCACCCAAAATTCTGTACGTGATTGTTGGATGGGATGCAGGACTAACATGAGTCCAGTGTCTGGGCTCAGGTGATAAAGCATTAACTAGAAGACAGGAAAAACACCTAGGGACCTTTGACATGGCACTGCAAACCTATGTCATGCCCCAGGAGCCACTCCACCATCATAACAAATATTTATCTTCTGAATTACTGGAGCAACTTCAAAACTTGAACTGTTTTAGTAGCAGTTATTCAAACCACAAGCTATTAAAATTTTTAAAAAGTGAGAGAGAGAGGAGAAAAAGAGGAAAAAAGAAAGGTTTAAGCTGTGAAGCTCCCCACTGGATTCTAGATGGTGTCTGAGTACTTCCTGCACAATCAGCAAAGCAAACCCAGCCAGGATTGTCTGAGGCAATGCTGCTCAATTCTCAGAGAAGCAGCTCTAAATCTGTTTTAAAAGAGTGGGTAAATACTGCAGCAGAGGTGACCAAAGTCCAAATAACTTATTTAAACTCCTGCTGGAAACTTTTGTCAATGCTACGGGGGTTTTTATGTTGCAGGTAGCTAAAGGACAAATAAAACCAGCAGTTTGTGATCGGCAGAGGTGACGCTGTACAGCCTTGCCAGCCTGTCTCAGAGCATGATTAGGCATATGGCACGCTCTTGATCTCTGGGGAAGGATTCATTATCCCACAATTTTTGTATAATTTTTAAGAGGCCAACCTAACATAAGCAGCAATGAAGGCACAGAGGTTTTCGGGTCACGCAGCCAAAACCGTATTCTGCTTTCAATCACTGCGGATCCTGAGTATTTGCTTCCTTTTTACAGTAACCACAGAGGTCAGTGAAAACCCAGTAAAAGCTGCCATTCCAGTGTGCTTGGAGACCAACTCATAAATGCAAAACATCTGCTGTTTGTAGAGGCTCACAAGCTATCCGTGAAAATCACCTCCAAATAACTGCAACACAACCCCTGTAAAAAAGGGAACACGTTCAGCTTGGCTCTGACAGGAAAAAGATGTTTTTCTGTCACCGGCAGAAAATCAGGAAGTCCCAAAGAGTGACAAACAAGGGTTTTGGATGATTTTACTCATTTCTTTTTAAACCTTGTTACGAGTCTGTATTACAAACATAACCCAGCTGGCAGGGTGCAGAGAGAAGGGGGGGATATTCCCAGGATTGCCAGCAAGGACTCACAGGAGTCCAGTGCTCATTCTCCGTGTTGTCCCTCTGTCCTGCTCCCAAGGGACACCAGAGTGACAGAGGGCTACATTTTCCTCACCCTTTGCTAAGCAAACCCTTCACACGGGGTCAGTAGAGGCGCCAGCAGTTAAAAATGAAATCTCTTATCTACTGATTTGCTGATCTACATTTTTTTAGCTTTGTCATCATTGTTTAGAATCACAGATTCGTTTGGGTTGGAAAGGACTTAAAGATCATCCAGTTCCAACCCCCTTCCACTATCCCAGGTTGCTCCAAGCCCCATCCAGCCTGGCCTTGGACACTTCCAGGGATGGGACAGCCACAGCTTCTCTGGGCAACCTGGGCCAGGGCCTCACCACCTTTTCTTCCATAAATTTAAAAGAACTTCTTCTGTAAATTCCAGCTTGTCTAAAGAGACCTGCTGGTATTATCACACCTGCCCTTCTCTTCCAGCTGGTTGTGAAATACCACTGACAAATGGTTTCTGGGCTGGAGACTGCTCTTGGGCACCTCAAAACAAAAATAATAAACTCAGTACAGAGGGGGTTTAAACTAGACTGTGAAGTGTTTCCTTAGCAAATATTTCAAAACCTTTTTACCAACACTGATTATTCTACCCTGTGAATGCTCATTATTATTCTATGGGCAAAGGGTGAATAGAACAGGAAGTTTCTATTTTCCTGGAAAAGTCTGAAAGAAGTTAAAAAAAAAAAAAGTTATCCTCTCAGGATACAGCGTGCCAAGTGTACTGAATACAAATACAAAATTTCAAATGGAAATTTTCAGTTCATGTCCATCACAAGATAAAATGGTCTTTTTGCCCACAAAACGGCCAAGTCCAGAATTCATTTTCCAGTGAGAATTTCCAGCACTTATGGTTACAAGTCTTTAGCAAGATTTTTGTGAACAATCGCTCACATTTAGAACTTTCCATCTCCACATACAATCTTGTAAGTAGAGACAGCTTTTGAAAGGAAAAGGGAGAGAAGTGAGACTGCAAGGATGGGACACCATATACATAATTTATGTATTTCAAGTGGCCTGTCTTCAAAATATTTTGCAGTGCATTATTTTTGCTGGAATTGTGTCAAGAGCACAAAAAAGAGAGAGCAATTGAGCAAGCACTGCAACCTCATACAGCTCAGTTTGCATTATTTATGGCAGGTAATGCTTAGTCCCCTCATCTGAAGTTACATTTGTGCGTGAAGATGGAAGCAGATTTCAGCATCATGAAAAGAAGAGTGATCTTTACAAACAGTAAATGTTTCATGTGACCCTTAAGATGTCTCCTATGCTATCTTACAGCAATATTTTATATTTTACCTGAGGTTTGCCATTTTCCTTAGCATTTAAGGTCGGCATCTGCATTCTGCACCGAGAGGCACCATTCAGGAAGGTTTTGGAACTCTACAAAAAGAAAACAAAACAAACTCTGTATTTTTGCTGCTTGTTTTTAAGGATTACATTAGCATCAATCATCTCTCTGGAACAAGTTTTTGTGCATTGTAACATAAACATAACCCCAAATGGAGCACCTTTGATTTGATGACCGTGCCTTTTGAGGTTTTTGAGTTCTCACACAGAGCTGTGGCAATGGACATAAAACGCACTCACAAATTGATCTGAAGGCTAATTTCATACTGGTTTTATATAAAGGCAGCTGAATTCAGAGCACAGTCATGCCCCTCTCAACAATTTCAGCTGCTTTTTCCTCTACTGAACTTACTGACACTGCAAACTTAGCTTTTGCTCTTAAGCAGATGATTCCAGCAGCAACGACAGAAGTTGATTTGTTTCATGAAAATCTTGATTTTTCACTTTCCTAAGCCCTTTAAGAGAAAAGTTCATCCCTTTAGCTTATATCCTATAGCACTGTATCCTTTTAACCCAGAAATGCAGTGTGTTCTTGTGGATGGGAGTGTTAATGGGGAGTCTGAGCACCTCCAGCAAGTTCCAGAAGAAAAAATGGGACAAAAAAGCTACACTTTAGGCACCAGACGGACTTTTTATCCATCTTTTATTAACAAGTACATTCGTGCCTTCACTGGAAAACACCATTTTGAGATCTTCAGTTTAAAAAGATTTACCAGGGACATTCAGATTTGTCTGCTGAATTAAATATACAGCTCTAAAGCAGGTGTGCAGTCAGGTATGGACAACCTATTGCCAAGCCCAAAAGAAGCACTTCACATTCCTCAGGGATGAGATGTTTAAGTGTCTAATCACACACTGGATGCCACATAAGAAGTTAAAAAAACACAAGAAAAAAACAAAAAAAAAACAAAACAAAAAAAAAAAAAAAAAAAAACCCCAACCAAAAAAAAAAAAAAAAAAACAAAAAAAAAAAAACCCAACCAAAAAAACAAACAAAAAAACAAAAATAAAAACAAAAAAAAAAACCAAAAAAAACCCCAAGTAAAACATTAAAAAAAACCCCCACAAACTCTGCCCCAAATAACACCACCTCAAGCTCAACGCCACAAATAAAAAAAGAATGCAAAACCTCACTGAACAATCCACCTCAAAAAAAAATCAATCACTGGGCAATTCTTCCCCCCTCCCAAAAAAACCAAGAGTATGTATTTCAGTATTTTTTAGACAAACTGCCCGTCATCAATCCAATCTTTCTAAGAAGGCAAAATACTTTTGAGGATAAATTGTAGTATTTCTGCTGCTCAGTACAGAGCTGAGGCACAAGCAGTCTTGGACATGCATTCCTCAAAATAAATCAACAACACTAGGGCCCCCAGGGTCTGATAAAACAGATTTTTAAGTTTCATCTTACAGAAAATCTGGCTCTTGTCAAAAATGTGATTTTACAATAATCCACGAGGAAGAAAATCCATCACCTAGAGACAAGTCATCTACATTTTTAATCAGCAGCTCAGCAGAGGAAAAATGAATGACTTTTTCATTTGACTGTCAAAAAAGAAGATTTACTGTGGTAAGGAGAAAATGTCTAGGGAAAAGAACCAGACTGAGAGGCTGCACATTTAATACTTAGACTTCTTCCTCCTTTTTCAGGAGATAAAAATTGCAGCCTGGCAATTTTTAAATGCACAAGCGCTTTGCAACAAGAGTTTAAGGGAGGGAAGTTTTCTGGGAATGCAAAGTCGAGACAAAGGAAGTTCCTAGTGCACAAAGGCAAGTTTGTATGAACATGATGTAACTATGGGGAAAAAAAAGGCACAGGGAGAAATGATGAGAAGTAATAAAATCAGCTCTAAATCACATTTCCCAAAGGGAAAAAAGGGTTAAAGCTCCTCTTTAACTTTCATAAAGGAAGTGCAGCAATTCTGAATAAAGCCCAATGACTCACGTGCATTTGTCATAGGTACAGCCCTTCAGAAAGTCAAGATTAAGCCTCCAATGCCAGCATTCAAAAGCACTTTATTGTCCTCTAGTATTTATTTGGAAACAAATTTCAGATGGGTAAAGCAGAGCCAAGATGAATTCAGGCAAATGAATCCCAGCCCAAGAAACCAGAGAATAAAGAGAAAGAACCACACATTCAAGGCTCTGTGCCTGACTCTCCATCTGTGGTTTTGGACAACTCAGTGAAATCAGATTACTCACCACTACAAACTCTGTAGAAATATTGGGCTCACGACCATGCTGCAAATAAACAGTAGAGCAAATTCATCCAAGACAGCAACATCACACGGAGAGGAACCTGATCTCTGCATCTTAATATAAACCCTAAGTCCGTCCCTCGTGCTGAGCATTTATTTTAGTGGTGCTTGAATTTAACTGGCCTCATTCTTCCACAAAAAGATTTAGTTTTTAGCACCAGCCAGCAGAGCTGCCTGCACCTACCCAGGACATCTGGCCAAAATGACCTGAGCCTTAAGAGAACAGCAAGTGTTTAATGCCTCAAAAAAGAGATTTCTAACTATTTGCAAAAGCACACAAGGTTGCTGAGGTTGTCACTGAAATGACTGAACAAAAAAAAAAAGGACAGCAAGCATTTGATGCCTGTCAAATTCTACCCCAGTACAACAGAGATGAAATATTTTTTCCCTCCTTTACTACATGAACCTTCCTTCAATTAGCACTCACTTTTCTTTGCAGTCAGAAACTGTCATTACCACATCTACATCGGGACATCTTGAACTTCTACTCTTATCTAATTAACTTCCCTGTTTAGAAACCCACCCTCCTTGCAGTGAAGAGAAGCTGTGAGCCCCTTCCACAAGGGTTTAGAATCCTTGCAGACCACTCAGGACTGAAGTATTTGAGCAGTTCCAAGGACATAAAGCTCCCGAGGACAAAGCAAATCTCAATCTGAGAAGGGTCCAAGGCAGGTGGGGTAAGCCCTGTGTGATAAACTCCTCCCAGATTTCCAGATGTGAAATGGGAATAGAGAAGGAAGAAGTGATTCCTTTGGCTCTGGAGAGCGAGGTTTCCAGGGAAACAGAAGGTCAAATGCATCCCACACAGTGAGAGTGAGCCTAGAGCAGTGACCTTGCTGCTGCACTAGGGAAGACTGAGTCAAATGCTCCTCCTTTTCTGCAGCTGGGAAAAATAGCTCCTAAAATACTAAATTTTTGTTTAAAATATCATGGCAAATAGATATTCCATGTCAGAATTTTCCACACCAGCTCACTGAGACATATGAGCAACATACTGTGCAGAGCTCTTTAGTTATGCTTTCCAGTTAAAGTGTACTTGAAACAAATAAATATTTACTTCCATAAGTCTTAACTGGATATTCTGTAAAAATGATGCTCTGAACTACCTAAAAGCTAAGAAAATACGGGACTCTTAACAGCAGGCATTGAGAGCCACTTAAAATACTCTCACGCTTTATAGAAGTTATTTCTAAGAAATGAAAGAGAAGTAAATGAAAACTACAGAGCATAGTGTGAGCCCACCTTGTCTCACAGGAATAAATTAAGAACAGGAGTTCCACAGAGCATTAGAAGCATTCAGAAGCTTTATCAGAAGTGCTTCATACGAAGATTTAAAAAAAGCATTAACTGGTAAAGAAGAGAGGACACAGACTAGAAAAGTTGCCTTCAGTCCCTACTCAAGAGCATTTAAAATGTAAAACTCCATCTATCTGAAAATATTAGGGGGTTGAAAAAACAGCCATCAGCCCCGTACAATCCGTGAGATTTGCAAAGAAAAGGTCACATGTATCCACATGTACAGACAATTTCCATGTGGGATTCCCCTGGGACCTTCACCAACAGCCCTGATTTGCCCTCAGGCACGGGGAACCTCACGGCCTGCTCTGCCAATCCCCTCTACTGTTCCAAAAAAGTATTTGGAAACGTGGCAGACCTGATTGCCCAAAGGTTCCTGGGAGCCTGGAGCAGGAATTGCTCCAGAGTTTGGCTGCAGTAGAGACAAACACAGATCAGAGTCTCAGGGAACACGAAACAAGATCAACCTGTGAGCACAATCCTGAACAAAACTGGGCCAGGAATGACATTCTGTTACGAGAAGTTAAACACAGCTGGTCTTCCTACTGTTCCCTTTCCTTGCTTTTCACTTTTCTCCAGTCCCACTTGGATTGTCTCCCTCCTCTTGGGTCACACGAGGCACAAAAGGAATCAACTTCTCACACAGCAACTCAGGATTTCCAAGGGATATCTTTCCACCACTGATACAACTTTCTAAAATACTTAATTCTGAGCACACAAAACACGCTAGGAAGATGCTCTGGAAGAGTGAAGAAAAGTAAGAAAACCCACGAAAAAATAAAAAAAAAGATGAACAGTTTTTACTTGGTTTACTGTCATAAGATCGTTTGTTCCAAAACTTTATTTAAAACAAATTAATTCACCTCTTGATTCACTTGCTTTGAGAGAAAATAAGCTCCTGGTTTACCAGTGAAGCACAGAAGATCAATCATTGCCTCAAGTACAGGATCAGTTTTAACAGCCTGGCACAAAGGGCCACCCAGACAATCTGATTTCCAGAACTACCTTAATAAATGTGTGTATTTAGGAGGCAAAAATAAAAAAAGAAAATGCATTCACTTACACTGGACGGTGTGCAGGAGCAACTGACATCTTTAGGATCTGAAATAAAATATCACACATAGTTAATGGTGAAAATAAGCCTAAGAAGGATCTCTTTTAACTTTCAAATTGTGTAATTTACTGACAATAAACTGGCACTACAGATGAAAAGTGCTATTCTGGCAGTCCAGCTCATGACAGGATTAGAGTTTTATCTGCCAACATTTACTTCCTGAGAAAGGACAATTACAGTAAAACAAACACTGACATCTCCGAGTCTCCACATGGACAGGATGGGGCATTCCTCTTTAATTTCTCATTTAAAGTATCAAAACCTGCTCCCCCAGCTGCCTTCTGTATTTCATAGCACAGAGGATGGATGGCATGGCTTGAATGGTAGCACAGAGTCTGCGCTGCAGGCAGGTGGGATGTTCTGCTAAGATACCCTGGAACAATCTATCAGCACAGGGAGCTAATGACAGGGCAGTGAGCTGAGCTCTGAAACGTCACTCGCTCAGGGCTGCTGGGGACCTTTTGGTAACGGAGCTGGGGAGGGGTCTGGGGCACAGTTCAGATGAGGAACAGCTGAGGGGGCTCAGTCTGAAGAAAAGGAGGCTCAGGGGTGTTTTAATCTCTCTATAATTCCCTGACAGGAGGGGGCAGGCAGGGGGGGTTGGGCTCTGCTCCCAGGGAGGAGGGACAGCACGAGAGGAAATGGCCTCAAGTTGTGCCAGGGGAGGTTCAGGTTGGATGTCAGGAAGAATTTCTTCACTGAAAGGGTGGTCAAGCACTGGAAGGGGCTGCCCAGGGAGGTGGTGGAGTCCCCATGGAGTTCAAGGAATGACTGGATGTGGCACTCAGTGCTCTGGGCTGGGTGACAAGGTGGGGATGGGTCACAGGTTGGACTTGATGGTCTGGGAGATCTTTCCCACCCTCAATGATTCTGTGATTCTGACTGTACAAGCTCTGTAAAGGTGTACAGGCTCTTCTCCACCAAGTGTTCTGGGAAGAAGTTCTCTAAGTATGGGCGCAGCTTGAGGAACACGAGCTCTGCATGGCTCCGTCCCACTGAAGCACTCACGTTCAATAAGGAACAGGAAGCAAACAACCCCCATGAGAGCCACGATGACCCCAGGCACCACAAAGGAGAGGCCCCAGCACGTGGACACCCAGTAAGCAGCAATCAAGGATCCCAAGATATTCCCCACTGAAGTGTGTGAATTCCAGACTCCCATGATCAAACCTCTCCTGCATTAAAAAACAAAACAAAACACACAAACCCACAAACATTTTTTGTAAGCGTTAATCTCTTGATAAAAGTGTATCAAAATGGCTGTTCATCTGTGGTGTCACTGAAATATCTGCAGTTTTATGGTTCTTTAACTGATCATTTATTTACGCTACAACCTCCATCTGGCAATTTCAAGGCACCTAAATATTAATAAAACTGTTGTAAATACTCTGTGCACGACAGAATTCATCCTGCACTTACTGGCATTTAAAAACACCATTAGGGCTTGCCTATTTCTGGATAGTTTCTTTGATTAAAACAAATATGCTGATGTTGTGTAGCACGTGGCCACCAAAGTCTGATGCTCTTGGGAATAAAAATCCTCCTGCAAACACATTGCACCGATAACCTGATGCTTGCAGGGCATGTCAGTCTTATCATGCAGAAGAAATCAAACTGTACAGGATATGTGGGGCAAATTCAGTATTTTCTGATCTCATTCTGGACTTGCTGGGCTCTGGTAGAAGATGACACCTGCACAAGCTTGGCTAAAACACACACCAGGCTCCTGTCTGCCTGGAAATCCCAGATTAGAGCTGCTGCACATCAGCTCCAGCTGAGCTAAGGTAAACCACAAAGCTCCCACTGAAGTCATGACAGCAGGGATTTTTTTTCCCTTGTAAGTCACGGGAAAGCTGCCTTGCCCTCAGCAGGATTTTACCTGGAGCAGCCTAACTTGGACACACCTGAATCTTTTCCACGGTCTGAAGACAAGATCTAAGAGGTCTGCTCATGCTTCATGGAATTTATAGCAGAATGAAACCAAGAACCAGGTCACTGGCATTCAAACCAGAGCCCTACTCACCAGTCCACTCTGAGCCAGCCAAAAAGCAAACAATGTTGCTTTTGCACAAAGCAAAACCTGAATAAATGTATTTATTTTGCACCAACTCCCTGATTTTGTTCAGTCTTGTATGACAGTTACCGACCTCTGCATTTCCTAATGGAAAATTAGTTTGAGCCTACATCTTCTCAACTATCCTGTGGTTTATATAAAAATCAAATACTGAATTTCAGCGCATCCTTCTCTGGAACTAATTGACAATAACACTCTACATATAGAAAGGATGTATTATTATATGCTACATGCATCGACCATTACCAGAGCCGGTGGGTTTAGCATACAGCTCTTGCAAAATTTATGGAAAATTACTGTATGGTGTGACAAAACAAACATCATGAGTGATCTCTGTGCAGGGTTAAGATTAAAAAAAACCCAAGCAGATGATTTAAAGAAGGTGATAAAAGAAATGTTAAATCAGTTGCCATATACATTTTGTCTTTTAAATTACATTTTGAAGTTTATGTAAGTGTGTTAGAAAAAAAGACATTACACAAAGATATTTCTTACAGTTATGCCCTGACAACTGTTTTGAAACACAAATGGAAACACAGGAAATTCCACATTAAAATGGCATAATAACGGCCTTTACTCAGAGTAGTTTTAGACTGTTTGTATTTGCAAGAATTATTCTAATAAAATTCTGAAATAATTCATCTGAAAAAGAGCTACCACAGAACAGTGTTTTGACATAAGGGAGACAGCTTCAAACTCATATAAATTAATCAGTGTAACAAAGGAAGCTCCTCTCAAAATTCTAACTGCTTGTTTCATCCTAAAAAAAAACCCCACAGAAGCTAAAGGCAAATATTTAAATTGATTATAATATCACAGCCCAGAATGTATTGATCCGTACTTCCAAAACTTTGGATTATTTATCATTTACCTTCCTTTTCCAAACCAGTTGCCAATACATGTAACGACACTCGGCCAGCCAGTGGTTTGCACCAACCCATTAGCTATCTGAAAGTATATAAAAATAATAATAAATAAACATTCCCTGTCATCAGTCGGGTTCCTACACCATTCCTGCCGAGTGCTGCACTGGGAAAAGGAAGTCTACACAAATGCTTTGAATTTAGAAATTTCATGGGGGGTTTTGAAAGAATCTTTGAAAGCATTTTTTCCCCCAACAAAGTTTTGCACAGATTCTTCCCTCTACTTCAATCTCTATAATTAGTTCATGATTTAAATCACAGAATACTGTAATTCAGTCACATGCTTACCAAAAATCACATTGCTCTGCGCTGAACAGAGAAGTGAATTCCCCACACTCAAGCAGCAGCATAACACTTATCTCAACTTGAGCATATGGCAAAGCATGTTTGCAATCAAATAAAGCAGAAAAAAAGGCAACTTTAGGGGAGACTGGATAACTTTAAAATGCTTAACAGACACCTGTAAATAAACTGAGAGGAGGAACTTAATTTAATGTATTCAGGGTGAAGTAAGAACTATTTCAGCCTCCACATAGCACAGAACTTTAACTCAACTCCTAAAAAGCTCCCCCTCTATAACTGCACCGTGACACAAATACCACAGAGCAAAATCTCCCATTTGAACATGCAACAAAACCCAACCTCAATCTACCCAACAAAAACCAGTGGGGCTGGTGGTGTGAGACCACCCTTGGAGTTACAGGGCTCACTGACCACATCCCACAGGGCAGACAGAGTCAGCTCAACCCTAAAGGAGGCAGCTCCAGTCCTGGGAAACACCTGATCCATGAGGGCTGGGGCAGTGAGAGGGTGACACAGATTAATTGGTGACAAGGTTACAGAAGTGCTGTGCCCAGGTTAGTGTCTCTGCATGCCACCTTGCTCAGCGGCATGCAGCCGTGCCAGAGGTGAGAGTGTTACTGCAACAACACAGAAAGCAGCAGTGCATGGTGCAGACCTGTCCAAAACTGCCCCAGAGCCAACCCTACCCTGGTCCTGACCCGAATTCCATTTCAGGCCAACGGTAAAAATTCTTGTGACACCTGATCACAGCTCTGAAAAATCTCACACAGTGAATCTTGTTACATAAGCTGCCTGTTCCCAGCCCCACCAGTGTGGGAGACTGCTCATCATTAGCAGTGTAAATGGAATTTTCCTGCAGAGAAAGCCAGGATGTGACTCTGTCACTCAGGTCTTGGCAGACTGACAGAAGTAAATATGCTTGTTTTAAAACTCGCCCGCATTTAAGCTTGCAAAGATTTGATCGCTGATTTGACACAGAGTGAAACACACTGATCTGCTTTCAAAGATTTCTTCCACTAAAAAAGACAAAAAAACCCCCAACCCATTTTTCAAAAATAAAGCCTGGGGGTATCCGCTCTATCACTTCTGCCTGTCATCAACAACATATTCCAGCATTTACATCCTCCCACCCAACCACTCATCACTGCGTGCAAGTGAAACATCCCAAATATTACCCTAAACAGCACACGGGAACTCTTGAGTGTCTAAATTAACACTGTGCCTACCTGGGCCATTATGTAAAACCAGAGATTATGGACATTGTAGAAGTAACCCAATCCAAACATGGCAGTGAAGAGCCCACTGGCGAGCATCCCCCCCGTCAGATAGTACCGGATGGGCAGCCGCTCTCCTATGAGTCCACTTGGAATAGGGAAGGAAATCAAGAGAGAAAAGCCATAATTAAAAATGAGATCATACCCCAAGAGCCTTCACAAATGAAGAATATTTTGTGTTGTTTAATTTTGGTTGAAGAGAAACTGTACTGGTAACTGCTGGGTGCCTTTGCAGTATCAAAGGAGCAATTTTTAGCACTTTACAGGGGGAAAAAAAAAAACCAACAAAACATTTCAAGTTCATTAATTGCTAAGTTCTGACATCTGCGCAATCATCTTTCCGGGAGATACTCATCTGGAGCACGTTCAAAGTCATTTAATTACAGAGTCATTTTCCAAATTATGTGTCTCCAGCCACATGAAGTGAGACTTGTCTCTCTTGCTAACAATTCTAGTCATGAAGGGTCTGGCTTTAGTCAATAAAAAGAAGCATGTCCAAAGAGCAGCTATGACTACACACTTTAAGATGGGTTTGGTATTATTTTTAGGAGGTGTCTGCTCCATTCTTTGACTCTAGAGAAAGCCAGGACAATCATTTTAACCCAATCAGTGCAATCTGAAGACTGATTAAGTTTGAGGACACATTTTCCAGTGCATATTCCTGTATATTCTAGATGAAAAATGACAGGCTAGACTTCAACCTGGAAAAAATTCCTGCTTAAGGCAGTCGAGATTGGTGCAGGCAAAAAGCTTTCTATGTATCAGAGATTGATACCACTGGGGCTCAGAATCACATTGGTTTTTTTCCCCTCAGCAATCAATTCCTCACTCTCCATCAGAAACTCTGCAGCAGGAAAGCACAGTATCTCAGAAGCCACACAGCCTCATAAATAAACAGTAAAGAGAGTGGGGTTTTACCTTAAATACATTCCAACTGCATACGCACACAAAAATGAGTAATCCAGCGCTCCCAGTAGCTGTTTGTAGTTGCTCTTATCTAAGAATAATTTTCAAAACAAATTATCAGTTTAAATGTACTAATTACTTCCCAACCATTTTTACACATAAGAAGAAAAATGTCAGTGAATGTGCACTGACATTTAATTTTCAATAAGCACTTTTAGACTTAAGCAAACATTTTGCCAATGTTTTATTTAGCAAAAAAATACTCTTCTGCCTCTAACATATTAGGAAAATATTGGTAAGCCCATCCTAAATTCTACCTTATTCAAAATAGCATTTTGGAAGAGAAGAAACATCAGTTATTGGCAAGGTGCCTTTTTCTTATAAGGCCTTAGGCAAAAGAAAATCCAAAATCCAATTTAACAGACTTGATTAAAAGCGGAAAGATGAGTTACAAAAGCATGAGGTCCTAGGAGTCAAAATTGCTGAAAAAAAATTCCATCATAGAGGCTTTCAAAGAATCAGCTTAATATGTTTTTTTTTTTATTAACGGCTAAAGCCTTTTGCATTTCTTTTTCCAACTTTTCATGAGGCACAGAGAAGTTTTGCTTAAAAAACCCCCAGAGTTGTGCCCTGTAGAGCAAACAAGCATAATCACACCTAAATGGGAACTGCAGACAGGATGGAGGGAGCAGAAGGGGCTCCACCCAGATGGAAACACCAAGTCAGGTCTCAAGGGACCTGAGCTCATACCAAGATAGACATTTGTGTATTTATTTGCAATTAATTGCCACAATTGCTATTGGCTTTGACCACAAAGTCACAGATATTAAAGCATATTCCTTCCTTCCGTGTCACTCCCAGCTTTGCCACAAAAACAGCTGGAAGAATAAATTTAGAGTGCCATCCCAAAGGCGCAGCTTGGCAATAAAGTCCATGGAAAAAGGAGGACATTTGGGCTCAGAAGTCTCCATTTAAAAAGTCAATCAATGTTTCAGACAAACAAACTCAACCCTGCCTTGGTCCGGGGGCAAGAATGTTTAAACTCCCCCTGTTTAACTGCACCCCACCTGGGGGATTATATTTGTCCAGTAGACCCTGCAGCAGGCAGGTAATACACTGGATTGTGTCCACAGAAATGCCGGAGCTCAGATCTTCAATTATCTTTGAAGAGAGCAGGGCTTTTTTTTAAGTGCTAATGAAAGACTAATTAGAATGTATGGCTACACGGAGTGGGGGGGACTGGCACATTGACAGAATGGACTACTCTGTTTCACTGATGTTCCTGGTAGCAATAAAAGTGTCAAGGAATGATCCAAAGTCTCATTTAAAGTCAAATACGATTAAATTAAAATGTAATTGTTCAGTAGGCAAATATTTTTTTTTCTATTCAAGTGAAAGACCAGGTTCATAAACTATCCAGTAAGTTGTCAAGTCTCTCCTGCAATAACGTCTCCCCTTTTTCTTATTTAAAATGGAGAGAAAAATATTCTTTCGGGCAGATAAGGACTCTGAAAAGTTCCAATTTAGATAAGGACCAAGTAATTTCACTTAAAAGATGGCTGGACCTTGAATTAAGCAAGCAGAAAATGATAATGATTGATTTTATTCTTTACCCTTTTTTTCCTTAATAGGCATGCTAGAGACAAATGCCATTTTCTGACTGAAAACTGATCTACTGAAACCATCTCACAGCTTCAACATGTAAAATAGTATCACTTGTTTAAGTGACTTTAAGTAGCAAAGACATCATAAGGTAAGGCACAACTTCCCTTTCTGTGGAGCACTCAGTGAGGACACGGAAAACAAAACACGCCTTCCATGCACATCCCTCCACATGAGAAGAAATAGCAAGAAGCAAATAATCTAATTATCAGTATCAGCTCATTAATAGGAAAGAAAAACACAAAACCAAAACCAAGCCTTACCAAACGGCTCCCAACCACACTGAGAGGCATTAAATGGCTTTTTGACAGGCTGGATCTGGGCAGCATATTCTCTGTAGGAGTCAACCTCAACTTCATGTGAAGCAGCGCAATGCTTGTGCAGCTCTCCCTGAAACAGAAAGGACATGTGAAAATGGAAAACTGACTTGTGAACTGGGGACTGACAATTCTCCTACAGCAAGAAATTTAACAGTTCTAGATTCATATGCATTCTAGATTCATTGGTGTCGAACCCACCAATATCAGTGAAATTGTTGGCCTTTATTAATTGCTTGGTATTTCGCTTGGTGAAGCCAGCCTTAGATGAAAGGGTAATGGCATTGTTAGAAAAAACATTCTACAGGTGTTTCTGACAGTGACAGTCTTTGAAATTCTGCAGGAACATCAAGTGCTTTGCCCGTTGCTGCTCATCAGCTTTATACAGTGCAGCACAGGGGGATTTGGTTTGTGTTTGGCACAAGTTATGAACACTGAAGACGAAAGCAACAAACCCAAAATTAGAGAATTTGTGTCATCAGCTCCATTGGGAACAGTCACAAGGGTACAGACAACGATGACTGTGATGCTCAGCAGTACTGGGAACACTCTTGGAAACTCCAGTGGAATGTTCAACTCACCAGTTATGAGCAACTTTTCTCAACCATAAGAATGTAAACCTCTCAAATATCTCTAATTAGATTAATTCACATGAATTAAGCATAGGCACAGCTGTTTCCAGCCCAAAACCCAGACTTACATGCAATATTCTAGGTGTGGTCTCACTAAAGTTTATCAAGCAAACATCACTGTGTACCAGATTTATCAATCTTTCATCTTGAAGGCATTTCCAGTTAAAGGTTAACCCTGCCTTTCAGAACAGGAAGTACTGAAGAAGACAACAAGGTCCGTGTCTGAGAGGAGCAGGAGGATGTTTAAACAAGGACACCACCTCTCTTACCTTCACTATACTGATAGGTTTCCTTGACAGATGGAAGCTGGCATACAGCAGGAAAGTGAGAGAGAAAATGAAAGCTCTATACCTACGATAGTGAAAAAAAAAAATTTGAAAATTATTTTATTTAGATTTTCTTCTAACACCAAGTTATACAAGAACATTACACAAGTCATTGATAATACTGGAATACTGGAAGACAACTTTTTTGTCTTCTCCAGCTGCCTGAAGAACCACCCTCCCAGTTATGCTGCCTCCCATCTGCTCTGACGAGGCTTTGGGAGGGAGCCTGGTGGCACACAGGAACAGGCAGGACAGCGTGGCAGCGCCCTGAGCCCACAGAGCTGACGTGCCTTGCTTGCAATCCTCCTTTGGGAGCTATTAAATATCAGTTCAACATGAAACCCACTCATAATCAGACTGCACACCTCCCTGTCTCACTGTGTTTTGTGGTATTACTGGGACATAAGTGATGGCTCCCTCAATTGTCAGTTTGGATGCCTCCTTCTTTTCTTTCTGCTTTTAGGATTTTACTTTACTTCTGCCTTCCTCTAACAATAGAAATCAGTCATTTCTAGAGATGGACAATGGGACTGACACTGGAGCACGCTGAACAGAATTGAGCAGCTTTGGGATTGGGAAGGAATTCTCCTTTGTGCCTCACTGGCATCCAAGGGACTTTATCTACAGTTAGGCTGAATTAAAGGGCATCTTAATCTCACTGTCACTGCAAGCATTAAACAAAGAGATTAATCTGATTTATTCTATTCTCTACCTGCAATTTCAGCTGTTTAAGGAGAGCATTTTGTGGATTTGTGCTTTTAAAAGTACCCAAAGTGTGTCTACTGGCTCCTTCTAGCCTTGATCTTAAAATTAGCATCTGTAAATGAAAGTACATATATACTCACAAATACCAGATATCACACTGCCTGCTACAGTCCCTGATTTTTAATCAACCTTTTTCAATAATTTTTTGCCTTATGAACTTTTACATAACCAGAGTGTTGTTTTATAGTTCTGGCATATTCACAGGGGCATTAAGAAGAGTCATCTCACAAGCAGAGTTATTCACCCTCATGACTGAAAACACAAGGGATAAAACTGAAATTACTTTGTTCCTGCTGCTCTACTAGAGAAAACGTGATAAAATGGCTCAGATGGAAAGTGCTTGGTCTTTCATTTGTTATTTTTTTGTTTTCTTCACACACAATTGACTCAGTATTCTATCTCAGAAAGCACATGAACTGATGCCATAAAACTTTTCCTAAAGCAAGGAGGATTTGATTTTTGTTTGGTTTTGCTGGTTTTTATTTTTTTAATATTGCAGTAGCAAGAAGTAAAACTGTAACTGTACAAGTCTGTATCACACATCACATTATTGGGAAGAAAATACACTTCTGGCTAAGAAAAGAAAGCTAATCTTGAGCACTCCTCCCACCTCGGAGCTTGAAAATGCAATTTATCCTTTCAAATATATACCTTGCACAGAAAAGAACAAAAGGCTTTATTCTCCAGCACACTTGACTAGTAAGGGTTTGTCTGGGTTTCCCAACAAAGTATCTCACTTTTTATATGTCAGCAATATTTATTTATTGTACAACTGACTGTATGTTCTTCCTGTATGTATTAAGCAATGAAAACGCAAAAATTCTGAGCAAGGCGACAGATACAAACTCACACTGTCCACAGCAAGGATCACCACCAGCACTCCGAGACTTACCACTGATCTCGGGAGAATGAGGTGATGAAACGAATCCCCGGAGGAAGCTGAGCCATCTACACTACAGCAGGCACCAGATTTTAGGTGGCACAGTGATGTACGTGTGACAGCGTGATTTGTTCTTCTGGAAGCGCAACAAAGATCCCCCCAAAGCCTCTGGATCCCACAAATGTGGAATATCTGCTGCTGAGCTGATCTCCCTGCAGGTTTCTTTTTTTTCCTTCTACCTTCAGTCACGACGTGGCAAATTCTTCACTCTGCCTTTGTTTACTGCTGATCTTCAAACAAGAGAAGCTGGTAAGTAAATAGTCTGGTCGAGTTATTGGGATATTTTCTAATCAGAATATTTGAATCAGCAATTATCCATTTCAGAGGCAAGTAATTAACATCACTAACCTTCACATCAAAAATGCAGTGGATAGTTTTAAGCCTATATAATTTACAGCCTTTCCTGATTTTTAGAATTTATAATTTATTTTGAGAGCTCGGCATAGTACAAAGCAGTGGAGACACAAAGGAAAGATGTACTCAAAACTTGATCCAAAGCCAGCTTACATCAAAACACTCCGCTTTTGTCCCAGAATGAATACAAATAGGCAATTCCCAGCTCACAAAGATCTGTCTGAGCACATCAGAAACATTCATGAGCTTGCAATTTGCTCAAAAATGGCTGTAGTGTTTCCAGCCTGGTATAAGAGACTCCTCCAGCTTGAGAGTGGGTGCTGCTGAACAATGCAGCCAGCAAGGCTTGACCAGCACTCCCTCTTCCACCCCATTTCCCTGACCCAGTATCAGCACTGCACAAAGCTCCACATCATCAGAAAACTTGGAAAAGGGAAAAAAACCAGGTTTTTTCACCACTTGAGCCCCCTACCCTAGCAGAAGGGAGAAGGCAGGATCACGTGCATCCTTAACAGGCAGGGAAGAGCGAGGCCGTGGCAGCTTGGTTTGAAGTGTCACAAAGTTCCTCCTGTTTGTTCCAGCGTGGGCTGAAGCCCCGAGACAATAAAAAACCCCACACCTAATTACAGGTACTGCAACAGGAACTGGCTGCACTGTTAGCTGGCAGCAGCTCAGGTAGCTGCTGAGTCAGGCGGCAAGAGGAGCTGTAGGCAAAAGGTGTGACCGCAACTCACGCGCACAAACCGAGCTGCCCCGGCTGGGTGCCAGGGGACACCCCAGGGCCTGCGACAACCGCACCACCCTCCCGGCAGCCCTGGGTAATGTCAGCACAAGGCACTGCCATGCTCCTCACAGTAAGCTGGTAGGGCTCAGGATCAGCTCTCCCGGTACACAGCGGGAGGTGAGGCAAAGCAAGAAAGCGCAACGGCCAAACCCACGGTTGGTGTTCACCTGAGAATTTTAGGGGCTGCCACAGGGCAGGCAAAGGTGGGAGACTCTCTCCTCTTATCTTCGTTGCCCCATCTTACTGCAGAAATCAAAGCTGCTCCTCCTCAGCCAGGTAAGTGACAACACCAAACAGGATCTGCTGTGTCCAAGCTGGCAACTGGAAAGCTTCACCACCCACACAGACTTTCTCCCCAGGAACAGAGGAACACTACCCCCTCTTTACATAACCGAGCATCCCACCAAAAGATCAAGGCTCTGCTCCTTTATGCTAGCACATTTTTGTCATACCTCTATTTTTTCTACAGCGTCCTGGTTCAGCCTGCCACCTCCCTACCCTGAAAGTGAATTGACTTGCTAATCTCGTTTGGCATGTTCCACCCCCTCCCTGGCCCCGAATCAGGTTGTGCAATTAATCAAACCCCATAATCATTCCCACCCAACACGAGTTTCCTACCTCCTCTCTGAGGCTGCAGAGGTTAGGGAAAGTGCAACCCCACGCTCTCCTCCCCTCTCTCAACTCCAGGTACAGATCCCTGCCTCCCTTGTGTCAGACCTTGTAGTCCTACAGCCGTGGTTCAGGTGCCTGATCCACCAGAAATCCTGCCCTGAAATACAGCTGATCCAATAGAGATTATTAACTCATTCTGTGGCCACAGAACTGCCATGTAGGATGAATCCAAGGCAGCAGGAGCATAAAGACAAGGACTAAAATTGGAATTGCCCCTTACAGCCACAGCCGGCTAGTTAGGTTAGATTTCAAAATGCGCATTTCAAAACAACAATTTCTCGTCAGTAATCTGTGTTTGGTTGAAATGAGCTGCAGATAGCTCCAAGTGGGAGAAAAAAAGGTAAGGAGAAAAAGAGGTTGGCACAAGTAGCTCACAGCAGGAGTGAATTTTTCTTCGAGCAGTAATAGATCCATTTTGGGGTGATCCCAAACCCCTTTTCTCCTCTCTCACAATTTTCCCAAACACCAAAATTATTTCACTGACCACACTAAATGAGGTGACAGAAAAACCTGCTGGGAAAAAAAGCTGACAGGCCAGCAAAGAACAAACACCTCCTTAAACAGTTCTCTTCAAATATAATGGGACAGGGCAATTATCATTATAGCAAAGCAATTGTTTAGCAGGTTACTATTTAACAGCTCTAATGCAAGCAGGAAAAGACTTCACACATCTCAGGAAAGGTTTCAGTGCTCAGTGGTCACGCCAGGTTGCACATCTGTGCACCTGCTGCACAGATCATACACCTCCTCCCACCAGCGTGTCGTTATCATAAATCCCATCACAAGGATCCCAGCCATTCCCCAGCGAAGATGACTGGACTATCAGCAGCACAGAGAGAACTTCAGCCTAACTCTGTTTGACAGGGGTTGATTTCATTTTATGTACTGCAGGCAGAAACACCTGAGTTCTCATTTACCTGTCAACAACTTATCTCTGTCTCCACATACCGTTAAGCTCCTCTGACATTCATGTGCATTTTAATAAACATAAAAAATACCCTCCCCATAAGCAAAGAAATTTGTGGCAACAAAACTTGTGATAACAGGTTGTAAAGATCACATTCTGCTGTAGATTAAGACAGATTTTAAAAACCAAGCTATACTTCAGAAATTACATTAATAGGCTACAACACATAACCGGTAGTTTACCAATACATTTTTTATATTTCAGATTTACTGATGCAGCCCAAGGACAATGTCCCATTCAATCACACGAACTTGTTTTATGTTCTTTCATTTTCAGCAACTATTTCTGCCGACAGTGAAACCAACCCTTCACTTCCTCCTTGCTGCACTGCAATGTACAAAGCGATATTCTGGTATTTACTTTGAAACCATATTTACCTTTCAAACTTGGTATTGCTCCTTCGCTGCAGTGGCTGAAGCATACCTTCCTCCCTATTTCAGGAACACAGTCACTGGCGAGCGGCTTTTTCCCCCTGCAAACACGGCAAACCCTGGATCAGCTGTGCTGGAGAGGCAGAGGGAAGGTCCTGCCCGGCCACAGCGCAGCTCCCCCGGGGCTGAGGTTAATTCTGCGTCTGCAGACACCGGGTAAGCAAACCCTCCCCGGGGTGTCCTTAAGGGCTCAAAACGCCTCCGCACACACGCGGATCAAATGCATATTGTGATAAATACCCGGCAGCTCTGCACCTGAGCCAGAACCTGCCAAATCCATCACTCTGGGGCCTTAAATAGCCGCATTCCTTCTATTTAGTACAGGGAAAGAAAGGGTTCACCGTGGCTTAGCCTCAGAGGACCACAGCCCCTGTGAGCACACGGCGAGCTGGTGCTCTGGGACCCGCAGGACCGACCAGGGCGGCTCCAGCCATCCCAAAGGTCAAGGGCAGCGGGAGCCCAGCCGGGGGAAGGGGCAGGCACCGCCTTCCCCGGGGACCCACAGCCAGGGCAGGTGCCGGGCAGGGCAGGGCCAGGCCGGGCT
>WEIT01002027.1:1370-19999 GCA_013389985.1 Dryoscopus gambensis | reverse complement strand
GCTCCTCAGGACAAGAGAGATGTGGAACTCCTGGAACGGGTCCAGCGGAGCCTACGAAGTTGAAGGGACTGGAGCATCTCTCTGACGAGGAAAGGCTGAAGGGGCTGGGGCTGTTCGGCCTCGAGAGGAGACACCTGAGGCGGGACCTCATTAAAGTGTATAAATATCGGAAGAAGGGTGCCAAGAGGCTGGATCCAGGCTCTTCAGCAGGACAAGAGGCAACGGGCAGGAACTGATGCCCAGAAAGTTCCACCTGAACATGAGGAAGAACTTCTTTACTGTGCAGTGACCGAGCGCTGAACAGATTGCCCAGAGAGGGTGTGAAGGCTCCCTCTCTGGAGATAATCCAGAACAGTCGGGACACAATCCTGTGCCGTGTGCTCTGGGGTGGCCCTGCTGGAGCAGGGAGGTGGGACCTGGTGACCCACTGTGGTCCCTCCCAGCCTGACTGTTCTGTGATTGTGAATTGCTGTCCCTGGCCTCTGGCAGGGCCCCACCTCACCCCTGTCCTGCCAGAGAAGGAAGAGCTCCTCCCTTGTGCCTGCTGCCCCTGTCTGTCACCCCAGCAGTCTCTTCCACTCCTGGTGTTTCAGAGTGGTGGCCCAACCCCTCTGCACTGCCCAGCATC
Organism: Dryoscopus gambensis; assembly: GCA_013389985.1. Taxonomy (NCBI): domain Eukaryota; kingdom Metazoa; phylum Chordata; class Aves; order Passeriformes; family Malaconotidae; genus Dryoscopus; species Dryoscopus gambensis. Next base: position 19,371 of record WEIT01002027.1, on the reverse strand, counting down.
ACCCGTGGGATTCCCAGGCAGGCAGCCTGTGCAGGTGCTTCCCTGCGGCACTGTCAGACATACATGAAGGTATTTCTGATGCCAGGCGTTCACAGATCACACAGCAGATCATCTGAAGCATTCAGCAGGACTTCATTAAAGAAAGAACGTATTTATTTTAGTTTGTCTCCTGGTTTCCTGATCCAGCAGTGTTTCAGAAACCTCGTATCAAAGCTCAGTCTATTTATATAAATGCACACTTCCTGCTGCAGGGGTATTTCTTCATCATGGCCACCTCACCAGTGCAAAAAACCCTGCCCTATTTACTTCATCCAAGACTGAATAGCTGCTAAAGTTACCTCATGCACATTTAAGTTTATCTGTGTAAGTCTGTCCCTTGTAGAGCACCACGTGCCTGACACAGAAGTGTCCAATTTTTTTCTTGTTTTCCCTCCCATCTTGCACTGCCTGTGCTGGCAATACCAATAAAAGAAACTCTTTGACTCCTGGTGTGATGTTACATAGGCCCCACATGTCAAACACTTAGACATATGCTCAGCTTTGCTCCATGATCCCACAGCATCTTTCCTTCACCTTCTCCCAGTCAGTAAAGGACTTCACCCTTATTTTCACATTTGTAAAATCTGGGTCTCAGAGTTGCACCCAGATCACTGCAAATGCAGCTGGGTGCAGTAAAATCTGCTGCTTTAAAGCTTGTTGGTGGCAAATGTTGATTCTGTCTTTCTTGCTGAGATTTGTAAGTAGTGAATCAGAGGTTAAAAAAAATCATTTCCCCAAATGCTACAAATGTCCTACTTGGAAAGCTAATGCACTGCTTTTGATTATCACCAATCTCGCCTTCTGAGGAGAGGATTTGCATGAACCATGTGGCTGCACTTTTGCACCAGCACCAGAAGGAACCCAGGCACTGTCTATTCTGACTGGTGCACAGAGACACACACAAGAAAAAAGATTTGTCTTTTTACAGCAGAAAAGGTCAGACCCATCACAGTGCGTTTGTATACATGGTTATCCATCCCAAATTATCACAACAACTATTTATCATCATGTGAAATCCTCATTTTTTTTAATTGCTGTCACCTTGGCCCTTTTTAAATTCCTTAAAGAATTTAACCTTGCTTAGTTATCTCACTATTCTCAGTTACAAGCAGCTTGCAAAAAGCACGAGCCAAACAGCCCCAGAAAACCCTGATATTTTTTGTACTTCAAGCAGAAACCACATCTCCCATTCAAATAAATGTTTCCTGTAATCCATTCTCCTGGCATCACTGAAACCTGCTGGCTGCCACACTTGGCACAGCTGCTGTCTCTGCTATGCCAGTGTGGGTCACCAGCAGCTACAATTGCCAGAAGCCATCAAATAAGTAGGAATACAGGGAGAGAGAGCAGCAGGAGCTCGTGCTGCTGGTTGCACAACAGCCTGCTGGGGTAGAGCATCAAAGCGGGGCCAGAGGTCGGGCAGAGATAAAAGGAGATCTACATGGTTAAAAAAACAGAACACACACACACACAAGTTTTAAAATAACACGTGTAATCCAGAGCCTCACAGAAAAACAAACAGAAATCACACTTTGCCAGTTGCCTTCCAGAAGGAAACACAAATTAAGGATTTGGTCCAGTACATTGTTGTGTTGGGTAGAAAGCGTGGCAGCGGTTTGGCTTTTTACGTCCTTGGCAATGTTCATGCCAGAGGAAATAGAAAAGGATGAGTTCTTGTCTGCAAAAGCAAACAGAAGTAAAGATCTATGAGTTGGCAGATGCTTTCACGTGCTTGTGATGGTGCTTCTCTTGGAATAGATTATCTAATTTCCTGGTTGACAGTTAAATTTTACTTTCACAAGTGGGGCTCTTAACTCCTCAAGTCCAGACAAAGCAAAACACTTTGAAGTCAGTTGATGTCAGCATTGTCTTTATTTCACTGAATAGGTGATGCTGGCTGAGCAGAGGTTTGGATGCCACCTATTGCATCCCTTAGCTGATTAAAATATTTATTTTCTTTCCAGTAAATTGCATTAAAAAGTATCTTTTATGATTCATAATTGCACAGATGGAAAAGACTAATCTGTTTGGCCATGGAGTGATTGCTTTGTCTTAGGGGAACAGAAAAATTCATAACTTATTAACATAATAATGGGTTGTTAAATAGTTGACTATCTAAAATCGGTATTTACTTAGACTTTATTCCCCACAAGTAGCAGGATTCTCAGAACTGATATAATCACAGCTTTTGGTTGCCTCCATTAGTTTTACATGCTTTTGTTTCCCAGCAGAGCAGCTGGAATATTGTATAAGCAATTCACATCAGCACTGGGTGCAATCCAAATATAACCTGCCACCGAGCTTTGGCAGACAAAAAGAAAAATACCTAAAAGAGCCAAGAAAAGAGAGGCTTTGAAGGCTGTGACTGTACGTTTGGGAGTGGATGGGCACTTGGAGGGGCTGGAAGCTGTCGAGCTGAGTTAGCACATTATGTCCTGCCTGTTGAGGAGAAATTTTAGTGGTGGCTTAGTGCCACACTAACATGACCACAGAATTTCCACACTGGTATTTTCATTTCATGTATCTTGCCAGAAAGCCAGTGGGAATCACCTAAAGCTGGTAGCTTTAGGAAAAGACACCAGCAGACAAGACCACTGGGCCAGCACAAGCTCTTCCCCAGGCAGAGCAGGGCAGTACCTGACTATTAAAGGAGACTTAGGAAGAAAACACCCTATAACATGTGGAACATGGACAGGGAGGGGCAGTAAAACTGCATAAAAATGCCTGCATAAAGATAGATATTGGTCAGCCTGGAGGAGACAATTAGAAACAACAGCATTTATTTGAAACCTGTGAGTTGTCTATTGGTCTCTGCCTGCTCTGACTCTTCCCAAGGCTTTCCAGAGGGCTGGAGAGTGGGATGGTTAAATCACCTCATGCTGTCTAAGGAAAGAGCTGTAAAAGAAGTGGTTAAAGCAGCAGTGCTGTCTGTTGGGGTAGAATCTGCTGGAGAGAGTCCTGGGCAGAGCTGCTGCACAGGACCTGTTGCTCCTGAGCTCAGTGGCTCCTGTAAGCAGGGATGGACGTTCCTTGGAGCAGCTCTCACTCCTTCAGACACCTCCTCACAGAAAAATGAACAAGAATATTCTGAGGATGCAGAATTTAAAAAAAAAAATCCAAACAAAAACATAACCAAAGCCAAAACACAACCGAGCTGTATTACTGTAGATGGAATTTGTGAAACAACAAGTAGACCATCCTCCATTACAAAATACAAATCTATTTTGAGGAACTTATCTTGAGGAATTTAATTCTGCTTCCTGCAGGAAGTAGGATAGTTTTTCTTGTTACTTTGCCCTTATTTCTTACTCTTAAATTTCCTGGAGAGCTGGGTGGAAGTGCAAGATATGGCTACAGAAACAATTGCTGAGGAGTAAACAGAGTGAATTAGGCAGGTAGGCTGCTGGCAGATCTCGTTTTTCCTTGCTTGCAGACTTGATCACTGGAGGGTAGTTACTTGAGAAGGGGGCACTGAGGCATATTGTAGTCGAAATCAAATACCAGAACCATGGTAAAATAGAAAGCAGACCAGAACAGAGAGCTTATGCTAAAGCAATTGTTAAGCAAGTCATGAATAAGAAGAGGAGGTACGAAGGTATTCAAACTGACAGGAATGAGGAGACAGCAAATTAGTCCCATCTACCTCAATAATTTCATTATTGTCCATTTAATTAATTCTGAACTACCAGGTTAGGACTTCAGGGGGTATAGACAAAAGGATGAGGCTGCTTGAGCTTTATTTATGTCATGACAAGCTCTGCCTGAATAAAGAAGCTTAGGCTTGGGGTTTTGTTTAATTAAAAAAAAACCAAAAAAACCAAGAAAAAACAAACAAAAAAACCCCAAAAAAACCACAAAACAAAAAAAACCCAAACAAACAAACAAAAAAAAAACCACAAAAAAAACCCCCAAAAAACCAAACACCCACAAAATCCCCCCAAAAGCCCCCGAAAAACCAACCAAACAAAACCCCCACAAAAACAACAACAACAACAACAATAACAACAAAACCCCACCAAAAATACTTCCAGAGAAAAATAGAGAAAATTGTGACATTGATGGTGCTTCATTCTTATACTGACCATAAGACTTTTTTTTTTTTAAATCTCATGAATACCAACTGCTTTCTTGGTATCACCAGTAACGTTGACTGTCATCAAAGTCTTGAGAAAAGACATTAGCAATAACTTCCTAAATGGAACTAAAGTGATCTCTATATGTCCCCATTGCGCTTTAGTGGAAAGGGAGACCCCTTAGGTAAAAGGGAAAACCCGACAACTTTCCCAGATGTCTCAAGAATGGAATGCAGTCTGTACTTCAGATTGAGCAGTGAGGTCAGAGAAATGGGAGGCAGGATATAAATACAGCAGAACACTTTCCCTTGGATAATCTGCAGGAGGGAAATGAAAGGTCATGTTTAGCCAAGAGACAAAAAAAGCATTATCTGTATTTCAAGAATGGCTTTCACACAAAGGTAGCTTTTCGAATCGTCCTGCCTTCAGGATATGCAATGTTAATTGTACTTGGAGGCAGTTGTAAACTGAGTGGCTAGAAAGGTCATTTGCTTGTTTTTCTGACTTAGTTATGGGCACAAAAAGAGGCTATCTTTACTTGGCATACACACAGAGTAAGCAGATTTCATTTTGTCAGTAAAGAGCTTAAAAAGAGCTGTGCGGAGAGTTCTCATTTTGCAAGGGGTTTTGACATTTCAGGATCTTGCTTAATTCTGAACTGGATGGGGAAAAAACCCAAGTATATGAAAGTTAGTGACAGTAAATTCCACTTTGTCCACTGTTTGCTACCATAATCTCAGAAAATATTGGAAGTGTGTCTGATGATATTGCAGAATAATAAAAAGGCCTGAAATGTATATTCCCAAACAAGAACTCCCCTTAGGATATTATTTCAATTCCCTAATCCCACATTTTTCCTCCAAAAGGCTGTTGAAAACAATCTGGTTTATATTTAAATTTCAGGAGGAACAAAACTGATTTCATTAAGTTTTTCCTGACAGCTCCTGTTTACACTTTGCTAGTATCTGTTACCAGCCATGCATTACATTTTCATAAGGAGAAAGATGTAAATACTGTCATCTAAGAGATAAAAAAAATATTTCCTTGCATATTTCTGTTCTTTAAAGTCTTGTCAAAAGATGTAATCCTGCCCAGGTCTGCCCTACCAAAAAGCAATGAAGGATCACTTGCATCTCTAATAGAGCCCAGAGTAAAACTTGAACTGACTTGAGTGCCAAGGACTGGCCCTCCCAGAGTAACCAACTCTGTCAGGAGTGATTGACTAATGTGTGAAGGGAGGAAACCAACCTGTGAGTCAGACAAATTATCTCCACTCGTCCTGTTAATTTTGATGGCAGAAGATGAAAAGGCAGCTCCCTAGAGCCACACTGGTGGCAGGGTGGACAAGAGCTGGCTCACAGAGGCACTGCCCCTGGAAGAAGGTTCCATGGTAGGACAGGGGCAGAGAGCAGCGAGCTCCTGGAGGGCAGGAATTCCAAAATGCACCGAGTGGGAATCAAGCAGCATGCTGCCTTTACCACCTCAGAGGCTGTGTGTGCACCCTGCTGCATTTTATCACCCCTTTGAAGCAAGACATTGATTGAAACGTAGAAGTCAACAAATAGTCCTGTCGTTTCCAATGTTCATTGTGCAATGTGTGTTTCCAGAGCTTGGTCAGTGCTGGAAGGAAGCATTCAGGTTGTTTCACAGGCCTGGCACAGCAGCATTTTCCCTCCAAACCCCCTGCACTGCCAAAAGTCTCCCCCTCCTAGAAGAGGGTAAAGTCCAAGGAGAAACAAGAACATAACTGGCCTTAAAAGTGCTTTTTGGCCATTTCCCTCTGCAGAGGAGCTCTCTGGTTAAAATCAAAGTGAGGACCTGCAAGGCAGGATAAAAGGACATCCAGGGCTGTCCTCTCCCACAGGAGGCACCTTCTGGGGTTGTGTTCCCAGCAGCCTTTTCCTTCCCTGTGTTGTTGTCTTTCTCTGTTTTTAAGCACCTCAGGTAGCAGTGGCTTTGGATTTCAGTGGAGCTCTGGCTCCCTATGGGGCTTCTGTCAAACTCAAACCAGGAGCTTCCCCGGGGCCACTTGATGCCTTATCCTGGGCTTAGAATTAAAAGCCAAACACGGTTAGAGGGGAAAAAGGGATTTTACCTCAGAGTTTATTAAGGATCCTTAGATCCAGGCAGGAGCACTCCGCAAGAATGCCCCCCCTGGACCGAGGCATGGAATGCACGTTGGAAAATGCACCCCGGAGAATACACAGAAAAGCCCCCCTCTCCATAGATCTATCTTAGTTTACAGAGTATGTTCTGGAGAAGACCTTGGGTCTGGGGCTTGCTGACCCCCTAATTACGAAGTTTCTAAGATGTTTGGTCTCTTGGCTTAACAGAACTCTGGGTCTAAGCTAGTTATCGAATTTAGGGAATTACAAGTATGTGGGTTAAAAGCACTGAGGGTACAGAAAAGCTGCATAAAAGCGTATATGAAGGGGGATATGAGAGGAATATATGAAAAAGCAAAAATTATTATGGCATCACACTCACAGCTGTGGCAGCTTCTGCTGTCCCTGCCAGGGTGACTGGCCGTCAGTGCAGGCAGCTGCCAGCTCGGCCAGCAGCAAGGGCAGAGCAGATAATCAGCACAAATGACCCTCTCGGGACTTTGGACAAATGACATTTGTATACAAGATCAGCAGGACCTTAAGAATATTGTTCCTTTGACAGAAAAGAACAGGAAAATAAGGATGACAGCAGACCTCCTTTCAACAGTGACATACCTGAAGCTTAACTTTAATCTGACATTGAAATACACCCAAGTTCAACTGGAAGACAAGAAACTACAAGATAAATTCTTCTTGTCATCAATTATACACATCCTTATGAGTTGTAGTTGTTCTCACAAGACAGTTCCTAGGTATAGAAAACTCTACATGATGCCTCCCTCATTTAAGTAAAATGATTTCTGTCATAAAGACATTTGTTTTATCTGCCACTTCTGGGTGTTGAGCAGTTTAACTTTTATAAAGAAATAGTTCTGAGCTGTTTCCCAAGAAAACTGAGCTCCTTCAGACCCTTTTTCTCCTTCAGAACTCTGAAACAATAAGCAAGAGCCGTTATTATTATTATGATTATTATTAGTGGTCATCCAGGGGAGTGACTCTGATGTCTTGTCGCTGCTTCCTGTTTGTGTCACAGCTGTTCCCTGGGCCACGTCACCTTCCAGGCCAAAAGACACGTCTGGTTATTTTTGTCATCAAGTTTAACAGGGAGCACCTCCCTTTGCATTCCAAACATTAATTCCCTTACCACTCTGAGCCGCAGTGTCTGCTTAGCATGAATATGCCACGCACACACCTAGTGAGCACTTTTATAATTAGAGACATTACCTTATCATAGATAAAAGAATTTAGCCAGTCTTAGGTGCAAGGAGAAACAGAGGCATCATCACGAGTAAGAAAGAAGGAACTGCACAGACTGTGCTTCAGATAATGTGCACTCATGCCAGCTCTGCGGGAGCTGAGCAGAGCAGTAGTTTGCATATTCTGCAATTGCTTATAAACAGTACATTATGCAAATTTGGCTTCCCTAGTCAAATGCTGGGAATGTGCAGGAAAGAGAAATAACCATCGTTTGGAGTCAATAAATGTATAGCTTCTTAATGCTCTGCCAGGTAACAAAATTTAATTTCAGTGTTCTTAACTGTTTCAAAGGGAAAGTGCTCTCAAATGAGTAAGCGGCTGTTAACTCGGAAGCCGGTTCCTATGAACCAGAGCATTTAGCAATAGTATTTAGCAATAGTCTCTTCCTTTTGCATCTTTACCCAAATAAAAACAAAAAGACACTTGCTACAGAAGTGACACCTTATTACTATTCTTTCATTATCTAAATACTGGCTATTTAGATTCCTACCTCTGAAAACTCACCTGAACAGGGTGTATCTTTGTGTAGCGATGACGCTGTTTTTCTTCTGGTTTGGGTGGTGAAGCTTTGACCTAGGGCATAAGGTGGCCTCCACCACATTTTCCAATCACTTGCCAATCCTGCCTACGTCAGAAGCATCACCTGCTCTGCCCAGTACTTGTTTAGTTCACTGCTTTTCACCAAGCATATCCTTGCCCGGCTCCTCTTGTGAATCCTTGGCCATTAAATTACTCTGCAAAGTGATGGTGAGGTGATTTGCCTGACTGCTGTAAGAGAGAAAACAAGACGTGGACTGGTATTTCTGGACATCAATAAACCCAAAAATAACAGACTCTAGGTGAAGGAATGGGCTTAAAATCTAAAATGTTGTTTTCAGGCCAAACCAGCTTAAGTACTGGGAGCTTTCAGAAGGCTGAGGGGTCTCAGGTCACATCCCAGACTTCACCAGTTTCAACACACAAAAGGCACTGGCTGGGGAAAGCTGAGAGGAAGAGGCAGAGGGTTGGAGTGACCTCTGGCGATCACCCAGTCCAACCCCCTGCCCAGGCAGGGTCACCTGGATCTTGTTCACACAAGAACACATCCAGGCGGGTTTGGAATGTCTCCAGAGGGGGAACTCTGTGTCCTCCCCGGGCAGCTGTTCCAGAGCTCTGCCAGCCTCAATGTAAAGAAGTTCTTCCTCGTGTTGAGATAGAACTTCTTGTGTTTTATTTTACGGCTGTTGCTCCTCATCCTGATGCTGGGCGCCACTGAACAGAATCTGGCACTGTTTGAAAAGGAGCCTGTGCAGCAAGGGTGGGGGAAATGTTGAGAAAAGGCTTAATCCGTGAAATAGTTTACAGTTGATGGGCGAGCTCGGGGTGATGTCCATGTGTTAGGGAAAAAAAAAGAAAAACCAACTGAAAGTTTAGGGCTTGACATACTTGGGTACTCTCAGACCTGGGGAAGGAAGTGAGCAGAGCCCAGGAGGGGAATTTAGTGTTGAGAACTGAACAGAATTTATAAACCGAACAGAAATTATAAACTTTACTACATAAAGCAGAGATGCCCTATCTGGGAAAAAGATAATAAAAAGACTGAAAAATGTGGAGTANTGTTGCTCCTCATCCTGATGCTGGGCACCACTGAACAGAATCTGGCACCGTTTGAAAAGGAGCCTGTGCAGCAAGGGTGGGGGAAATGTTGAGAAAAGGCTTAATCCGTGAAATAGTTTACAGTTGATGGGCGAGCTCGGGGTGATGTCCATGTGTTAGGGAAAAAAAAAGAAAAACTGAAAGTTTAGGGCTTGACATACTTTGGTACTCTCAGACCTGGGGAAGAAAGTGAACAGAGCCTGGGAGGGGAATTTAGTGCTGAGAACTGAACAGAATTTATAACCTGAACAGAAATTATAAACTTTACTACATAAAGCAGAGATGCCCTATCTGGGAAAAAGATAATAAAAAGACTGAAAAATGTGGAGTAATTAGCATGAGACGCGAGAAATCAATAACGAATAGAGGGCAGAATACTAATCAGTGAAGACAATTATGTAAATTGTAAGCCAATGAGCACTAATCTTTTTGCCGAAATGTATAAATAGGTAAAAGTTTTGATGACTGACACGCATGTTCTGGGGAGCTATCCCCACGTTCCTTCAACCATGAATCATTAATGCCGGCTTTCTAACGAGCAGGCTGCAGAGTTCATGTCCCTGCGCTCGGTGTGGGGCGNCCATGTCGGATCTGGGCTCTGAGGAGGGCGATGAGGCCGAGGGGGCCGGGGCAGGCATCGGGGTGCGCGGGGGCCCGGGAGGAGCGGGCGGGCAGCGGAGAAGGCAGAGGGAACATCCCCGGGGCTGAGGCGCTCGGTGCCCGCCGGGCCGGGCCCAGGAGAGCTCCCGAGGGGCAGCGCCCCGGCAGGGAGTTTCGGGAGTGCGGCTGTCTCATTCCGGGTGCGACCTGCCCGCTTTTCCCACGGGCTTGAAGCAACGCATCCACGCTTTTCAGTTTTGTGCCAGGAAAGACCTTGGGGTGCCGGGGTCTGATTGAAGCCCAAGTGGAGCGGCTTTCCTCAAACACCTGTTTCCCTCTGTCTGATGAGGTTGGATTCAGTCAGGCCCTGCCCTTTAACCATTTTCCCTCCGCGTTTATCAGGAGTATGAAGGCGATCGCAATGCCGAAGGGGAGCGGCATGGATTTGGGAAGGCACGGCTGCCCAATGGTGACACCTACGAAGGGGAATACGAGCGTGGTTTGAGGAGTGGACGTGTAAGACACCGACCCTGGCTGTGGTTCTGCTTCTGCAGTTGTGTTATTTGGGCACTGTATTGAACCAAGGGTGAGGACTGACAGCTATTTCATCTGCACCAAATGTGTTTCAGGGGACCTACAGGTTTAAAAACGGTGCTCTCTACACCGGGGACTACCTTCAAAACAAAAAGCATGGAAAAGGTGTATTTTTTTATCCAGATGGATCAAAATATGCAGGTAAAACACTGAACACAGTTGCAAGGATTTCTGTAGCCAAAAGGACACATTCCCCCCTCACTCCTCCTCCGCTGCAAATGAAAAGAGATGGTGAATTGGAGATTGTCTTATTTTAAGAAGATAGGTTTGCTACAAGATACTTTCCTCTTATTCCCTTTTTAGTAATAGTTCTGAGAAGCTTGGGGTTTATTTATGGGGATTTATGTTAGGACATTTATTAGATCTATCGTTTAAAAAAAAGGCTGCTTATCACAGCCCTTATTTAGGGATCGGGACACCTCCGAAGTTTGAAGAAGTTGAAATTCACAGTTTCCCTGCTTGCTGGAGAGTACCTGAAACACTCAGAATATCAGTTAAATTTCAAGGGGCAGTATTTCCCACCCTCCTTTCTAAGCCAGGAAAGAAAAGACATTCACATTGTGAGGGCTAAAAGCTGAGTGCAAAAAGAGCAGCCCAATCTTGCCATGCAGGAACATATGCACTGTGATTTTTTTTTAAATTTCTTTTAAGTTTGATTAGAAGAATAATTAAGACATACCATCTAACATCCTTCTGAATATATGTGCCCCATGACTGACAGGCCAACTTTAGCAAATGAGTCAGAGTAACTCCTCTTTAAATTTATGTGGAAATGTCACGTTATCTAATGCAACTGTAATACATTACCCAATTTAAAGATAGGACTGGGTTGTTATGTGTTCATAATGGTAATAGAAGGTGATAATGGAGACAGATAATGATGGAAAAATGGAGAGGGAGGTCAGGCAGTAGCATAAATACATGTGGAGAGGAACAGACTGATGAAAAAAGAACAAGGGACTCTAGAGTGAGGAGTGGTGTAAGGAATAGTGAAGAATCCCAACAGTACCATAGCTTTCTTTCCCTTCTCTAATACTTGTATGATAACGTTACAAACTGGCCACTGTATCACACGATGAAATAAACCAGGTCTCACTCTGCTTCTGTCCTTTTGTCCTCAAAGGAGACTGGGTGCATGACCAGAGACAGGGCTATGGAGAATATCTGTATGCAAATGGAGACACCTATGCTGGAGAATGGGCTGGCAACAAGAGGTTTGTTTCATTCTCACAGGGATGTTTCAAGTCACCCAATGGCATTAAAATGCAAAGTTTATTTTCAGAGCATGTATGACTGCAGCAGATGACGTCCAGGGGTGACCTTGGCAATTTAGTCCAGCTTGAGTAGTTTCAGCTGCCTAATTAATTCAGTTTTTATACCTTAATTATAACAACATCCTAAATTCTTAATATTCACGGGTATAAAACAAAATGGTTATTTTCTCCTTAGGCATGGGCAAGGCACTTATGTCTATAAAGACACAGGATCTAAGTATGTCGGTACTTGGGTCAATGGAATCCAGGAAGGACCAGCTGAACTTATCCACCTAAACCATAGATTTAAGGGCAGGTTTCTCAATGGAAAGGTAAGTGTGCAGGAGCACTTCCTATTCATGTGAACACTTAGCATGGAATTGCCTTAACATGACCTATTTCCACTTAAAATAAGAAGCTAGGCTTCTGATCTGTTGTAGTATTTCTTGTACCATAAGTGTAACACATGAAACTTAATTAATCTGTAGGACTCAATGCCAAGTTTCTTTGCAACATTGCTTTCAAACTGTAGTGTTACTGACTATTGTATGGAATTTTTAGTAAAGGATTTTTTACATTTCTGTGCTTAATTAATCACAATTCCGTGATTAAGTGTTTAGTTCTGCTGATGTTTTTGTGTCTTTATGCAGCCTTTAGGTCGTGGCAAATTCATCTTTGATATTGGATGTGAGCAGCATGGTGAATACATACAACCAGTGCAGGTAAAAGAAATAGTGCAAGTTGTAGTGAGTATCAAAGAACTCAGAAAATCAAATCTATTTCTGAGGAATATATAAAATGCCTTACAGACAGTGATGTTAAAGTAGATCTTATGAGTTAAAAAGGATGGAAACTCGTGCATTCTTAAAAACTAAATGAGGTTTCACTTGGCTTTTTTTTATGTTCTCTACTGTGTAAGTTTTGAAAACTACAAAGTGTGATTTTGCACTGCTTGCAGACATAAATCCTTTCCTCTTAAAAAGAATCAGGACCTTCCCAAAACATGTGAAGTTTCAAATCTCAGAGGAATATAGATATATTTGTCTGCACATTTAGCCTCTATGACATTTTCTTCTGAACTTTTTTTGTCTTGTATTTCCTTGTATTTCTGAACTGCTTGGTGCTATGCATACAAATGGTAATTTCCAGCAGATTCATGTTTAGGAAATATGTTCTATTGTTGTCCTGGTCCTGCTAGGAGCTTAGTATCCATGGCTTCAAATAGTTGTAGGGAGTGGCTGGCATCAAAGTGTGTTTTCCCTTCTTCTTTATGCATTAATGTTTTGAAACATTCCTGATTAATATGGTGCAAAAATAGCTGCAGAAGTAAGAAATGTATTTTAATATTACTGTTTGATTTCAAGAAAAATTGCCACATTTCAGCTTAGAGTTTGCTACCTCTGTTGTCTGACACATTAGTTCCCATTATGCACTCTTTGAAAATTCTCTGATGCAGCAATCATTTCTGGAGGATAAAATAATAATCATCAAAATCCTATCACTTGTGATAGAGATTTGCAAAGCTTGAAGACTGTTTTGCTTTCTCCTGGCTAAAAGCAAGAGATCCTCAAATTGAGTAGCAGATTGATAGGAGTATCCAAAGTAATGTGTACTTCCTTAGTTCAGCTGGGACTTCTTGGATGAGCTTTGTAAAGCAAGAGACAGTGCTGTCACTAAAGTAAGATTAAATTTTGCCCTTTTGCCTTAGTTGAAGTAAGTGCAGAACAAAGCCCATTAAATAAGAGAAAAAACTAGCTAATAATACAGGCAGTGATTCAATTATTGACTCCTTCATATTTGTAGAAAAAGCACAGTGTTTTTAAATAAAAACACAGTGTTTTTAAAATATTTTCACATTTCAAAACCATAAGCTTTGTGCACTAGCTTACTGCTTCCTAGATCCTTTCAAATGTCCTCCCTAGGCAAAGACTGAGGCAGAAACAGCTGTTTTTTCAGTCTGTTTCTGTGTGAGACAGACAGTGCAGCATCTACCAGACAGAGCATCAGGTATCAGTCATCAGTAATAGTCAACTGACTTCATCAAGGTTCAAAGTGTAGTTTTTGTCCAAGATTTGCAGCTGCCGAAGTTCCTCCACCTGTAAATACTTCCAAGTCATTGCCATTTTGATCCCAGATAAGGAGGTTTTAGTAGACTAACCCATCATCTTAGTTACTGTCTGTAGGATGAGATACTGGATTTCATGATTCTCTTCTAGGAAGAAGAGGAGGAAGAAGAGGATGAACGGCCATTACCTGCGGAACCAAAATGGAAAGCATCAGAAATTACCAAATTAACACCCTGGTCTCCCCATGATGAGGAGCCAGGCCCTGGAGAGGGAGCAGGAGCAGGTAACTGAAGAGGGGAAAGTCCCATCAGGGACTCGTTTGTTCTGGAAACATCTGGAAACTCCATACTTTCACTATGGTGACCATGGTTTTACAAGTTTAATATCAAGTGATGTGAGAGGGGTATTGTGTTTTATTTTGTTTTTCCTATGATTTTCCATGTATTGAATGGTTGGAACTTCCAAGTCCATTCATAAACTGCATAATATGTCTGTATCTGTTTTATTTCACATAGCATGAGATACAACTGTGTTGGGAAGCCTGTGAGTTATTTTACTCTATATCAGAGCTTATTATACAAACTTGATAATAAACAGAGAAGATTTTGTGGGATTTCTCATGTGAACAACAACTGCAGTCTTCAGTAGGAGTTAGCTGGTATTGCATGGAAACAAAGGCTGAATGCAAATTTGTAAAATTGCTTTTCTTTGGTATTTCTAATTTCTCCTATTTCAGTCACTGCAGAGGGTGGGGGTCAAGAGCCCTCCAGTGAAGGGTTTAACCCAGCAAGCGATGGAGGGGAAGGTGAGGGAAGAGAGGAAGAAGTAAACCAAGGTCAGTAGGATCAAGGTGAGAAATGGGGCATGTGTGCTCATTCTTTACTTAGCAGTCAGGGTTTGAAATTATGGATGCCAATCAGCTGAAGCCAATCAAGCTGCTGGAGACCGTGGGAATCTCTGCCTTTCATAAGGAGGGCAGTCCTCTGGAGAGGTAAACTGTGAGAAGTCAAAGTGACACTTTTGTGCATGTACACTTGACAGCACTTGCAGAGCTGAATTTGTAAGAGATTGCATTTCCAAACTGTTTTTTTTTTTTTTTTTTTACAAAAATGAGAGAGAAGCTGTCAGATCCTGAGAAGTTTAGGCAGTCTTGAGCACTTCACTTTTCTCTCATGAATGCAACTGTGTATTCTTAATTCTCTCAATTGTAGTTCAAAAGCAGGCAAAAGAAATACAAAGAAACAGGTGTTGTTAGGCATTATGGTTTGAATAGCCTCTGGTTGGTTTGTTTCTCCTACAAACCAAAGAGATGTGGAATTCAGATGCTCAGGTTTTCTTCCAGGCAGTTCAGAAGCCTGTTTTAAATACACAGTTACAAGAAGCAACAGGAATGCATCCATGTTTCTCATATTTAGCTTATAAGCCTCCACCCAATTGTGGTGTTTGTATTTATTCTTAAAATTTACAGGCTTGGCTATCTAATGTATGAAAATATCAAATAAATTTATCCATTTGTAATCAGTCCATTTTACAATAAACCCAAGCAAACCACTGTCTTTAGGGATTAGAAAATCTCTTAAACCGTATGAAAATGCCTGGAGGTATACACTAAACATTTAGGTCAGCTCTTGCAGTTTTCATAGTTTATGTGCTCTGCATTTTCACCTCTGAAGGTGCTCTCCAGCTTCAGGGCAGAGCAGGCAGCTGGCTGGCCTTGTGTGCAGGACTGCCATCTCCCAGGATCCCTGGGCTTGGGTCAAATCCAGCAGAAACCTCAGCAGGTAATAGCTCTGCTTTGGATTTGGCAAAAGTGCATTGAGCCTGGTTTGTCTCAAAGACCCTTGAACTCAAATAACCATTTGGACTGAACTTGATTCTAATAAATTTTCTGGCCCACCACAACAAAGCAGTTCTTGTTTTCCCAGTGGCTTTTGTAGGGTGTTTTTTGAGAACAAATTAGCTCAAGTATCTGAGCCTCAGATGTGGCACAGAGGCAGATGCCATGCCTGAAAACATGGCAAAGTGATAGATGTTCTCAAAGTTCCCTCCAACTCTTTATTTCCTGCATCGAGGAGTTGGATGATTTTAAACATTTTTCAGCACAGGTCTCCATCCATAATTAATGAGGCAATATTGCTCCCCTTGTCTTTATGTTTAGCAAGATTAAGTTACAGTAAGAGGGAATGATTCTAAGAAAATAGGCATCCTGTGAAGAGCAGATGTAACAAAATCTGTTTTCTTGTGGCCTGGTATTCCCTGCCCCTTCACCATCATTCTTTTTCCACACAGAAATTCCATTCTTCTTATTCCACATTCCTTATGATATCATCTAACCAGGAGACATTCTTTGGCTGTTCTAGGGTTACATATGGGCTGGCTGGCAGTCAGTGTGTGTGTACCAAGTCTGTCTGCCAGCTGACAAACAACATAAACAACTTAAATTCAAGTATTGGCATTGAAAGGCGGTGGGTGAGGAGGACTGAGGTGGACAGCAGAGTCCTAGAGTTAGGTTTTACATTACTGGGATTACTTTCCAGTGTTTTATAATAAAATGCATATCTATGCCCTGTGTTTCCTTCTACTCCACAGAAATTACTGATTTAGGAGGATGAACGAGAGGAAACAGAGGAATTGAGTACAACTAAAGGAAAAGACCCAAAAAAAAGAAATTTCAAAGTAGATGATTTAGCGTGGTAAGCCTGCAATATTTGTATTTCTAAAAGGGTGTGTTAAGATGCTTTGAATAAACATTTCTGTCACTGTTCTGTCTGGAATGTGTATCTTTGGACCTTTTACAATCTCAGAGTCTCACAGCAACTTCCTTTATTCCATGTAGCTGGTGTTGAATCGGGTGTTGAATTCAGTGCAGAATTATTCTGGATTCATGAAGCCATGAAGCTGTGTCGTCACAACTTAATCTTCTCCTACTGCTGGTAGTTGCTGTCTTTCTTGAACCCTGCCTGTGGGCACAGAGACTTCGGGGTCTTGCTGGTGAAGACAAAGGCAGCACTGGGCTTCCCAGCTCTCTCCATTTTCCGTGCCACCTGGCCACCATTCCAGGCCTACGTTTTCCTTGTTTATTTTGCTGTTGTCCTTGCATCTGTAGAAGCTCTTCATGTTGCCCTAAATCTTCCCTTGCCAGTTTGAACACAAACTAATTTTTTTTTATCCTAACGCACTGGTGCAGTGTTTTTAAATTCTCCCCTTTTTGTGTGGTTTTGCTTCTGCTTTCTGTATACTACTTGTTTGTTTTGGTTTGGTTTGATTTGGTTTGATGTTGGTGTGTTGCAGCTCAGTCCCAAGATCCTTCTTTACCATGTGCCTTTCTTAATCTGTTTCAAGGACACTTTCAACCAATCAGGGTGAGGAGGTGGCTCTGTAACAAATTCCCAGCACTGTGCCACATCATCATAATGATCATCAGTGATCCAAAAGCTCTTAGCAAAAATGTTGTCCATATACTGAACAGTTTCGTGCATTCAAGCAGCTTCTTCATATACAGGAAAACTCCTCTCCAAATTTTTCCCTTTCTGTCTTTACTAATGAGCCCTTCACTCACTGGAGAGCCCTGGTTGTGTGAGCTGTGCCACCATGTTTCAGTCTTCCTGGTGATGCCACTGTTCTGCATCTGCACACAGAGCAGTTCCTAGTTCTTCCTTTCTTTTCCCAGTTTTATACATAGACTCTAAGGCAGGCTCCCTTTTGAGTTGTTTTATCTTCATGACAGGTATCTTGCTATCATCACCCTGCTCCATTTACTTAGCAGCCCTGAACTTCATTCCTTAATGTAAGCATTTCTTGCCATCCTCCAAGAGACCAAGATCCTCCTCATCACATTTTCAAACCTGTTGGAAAATACACTCTTACCCCACTTTTTTGCTCAAAGAAGGATCCATGGTGATTAAAGCTGAAGCAGGAGCACCATGCTACTATCACTACTGAGGTGGCAAAGGCAGCAACTTCACCTGCCCCACTCAGGTTCCCATTCCTTGCAAACGTGCTGAGGGTGAGCTGGATCTGCTGTCTGTGTCACTGGGGAGGCCAATCCAGACCCCCACGGCCAAGGCAGAGCGCTTGGTGGGGGCAGTGGGTGGCTCAGTCCTGCCCCTGTCAGGGACTTGAGGGCCTTTGTCATTGTGGAGAAAGAGTGGGAATTGGAGGGGGATCACGAGCTTTCCCAGTGGGGAGATGTTGGGAGCTACCAAGAGGTCTCCGACTGGGAAGAATCTCTTGAGCGAGAGCTCTCCCAAGGAGATGTCAGTAGCTCTGAAGGACTCTCCAGCTGGGATGAGTGCAGTGAGCAGGAGCTGTCCCAGGGAGAAGCCCTTAGCTACTGAGAATTTTCCAGCTGGGAAGAACGGATGGAGCAAGGGCTGTCC
>WEIT01002022.1:0-21639 GCA_013389985.1 Dryoscopus gambensis | reverse complement strand
CCTCATACCTTGTTTTCGGTGGCGTGTTTTTCCTTCTCCACCTTGGCCAGTGTTAGCTCAAGGTCATCAATATCTTTCTTCAGCTCTGAACATTCATCCTCCAGTTTCCTCTTCTTGGCTGTCAGCTCAGCATTAATTTCTTCTTCATCCTCAGCCCTTTCAGTCACCTCCTTAATTTTGGCTTCCAGCTGGATTTTGGTTTTGATGAGCTGGTCACACCTTTCCTCAGCATCAGCCAAGCTATCTGCTTCCTGGTGGGGAAACAGAATTTTGTGGCTTCTAATGTTTTGAAGTTTCTCTGGTCTGCCTCTTTTATCACTGAGTAGCAGCTGAACCTGACCTTCAACTTCAGCAACTGAAGGATCTTAACTGGTAGTTACCAAGCAAAGAGAGGATGGCTTTTCCTGCACCTGCATTCAAGAGTACCACTTTCAAGTGTGGTTTGCATTTATGCTGCAAAATTAATTCATTAGTCTACTTCCTGCCTCCTTCCTCTGAAGGTAAGAGCACTGTCTCCCATGTGAAACTCCCTGTTTCCTTGCCCTGGCTGTCAGAGTGCTCACCACATCACTGCCAGAATTTGTTTCCTCACCTTCACATACATATGATGGATAATTCCCCAAATTTATGACTTTTGTTCTTCTATAGTCTGATCTTCTGTTCATAAAGAACAGTCTGAATGTGTAGACTCATTTTCTGAGTGATAAACTAAAGGAGATAAACTCACAGCCTGTACTTGGAGCTGCAGGTCATTTTTCTCCTGCACAAGTTTCACCATTTTCTCCTCCAGCTCCTTCCGCTTTGCCTCAGACTTTGCAAGCTCTTCCTTGGTCTTCTCAAACTCTTGTTTCATGTTGGCCATCTCCTTCTCAGACTCTGCACTCTTCAGCAAGGGCTTGATCTTGAAGAACAGCTTCATCCATGGCCAGTGTTTGACATTCATGAATGCACGAATGTTGTACTGGATGCAGAAAATGGACTCCCTGAGGCAGAATTTAAAAGTACAATGAATATTCTCAGTCTGACGAGAGTCAACACTTTGCCATGAGCAGAGTGACCTTAACTGAAGAAGAGGAGTGTGTACCTCCGCTCCACCATTCTCTGGTACTCCACCCTCATCAGGAAGCCCCTGCACCTGGCCTGGGTGCGGGTGATGAGCTGTGCCAGCTTCTCATCCCTCATCTCCTCCAGGAGTCCCAGCAGCCCAGCTTTGAAGAACACCTTGAGAGAGGCAAGGTTGCAGCACATCATTCTCAGGTAGAGCAAAGCCCAGGGACACCGTGAATGGGGGGGGTTGTACCTTGGTGTGTCCAAATTTGTACTGGGTGTGGTCCACATCGATTGAGCCAAGGAGCTTCTCAGAAGCCTTCTTGCTGTCGATGAACTGTCCCTCGGGGATGGCACTGGCGTTAAGCACCTTGTATCTGTGGAATTAGAGGAAGATAGGCCTATTTCTTTCCAAGCAACACACCGTAGCCACTGAACCCCACCAAGTCTTTTTAAAATAAGAGCACAGCCTAAATGGACCCATGAATGAACCAACATTGCTTTTAATGATGCTGACAAGTGCAGTGCTCTCACCTCTGTTTGAAGTCAGCATAGAGGACTCTGCTGGGGAACCCTTTCCTGCAAATCCTGATCCCTTCCAGCACGCCGTTACAGCGCAGCTGGTGAAGCACCAGTTCATGCTCCATGGCACCTGGCAGTGCAGAGCACAAATGAATGGCACAGATGGCAGTGCAGAAGGGAATGGATGTATCAGAGCAAGGATCTTTCTGCTTAAGCATCTTACCAGGTGTTTTAGTCTCATTGGGGATGATACAGCGCACAAAATGGGGGTGAGTGCTCCGCAGATTGGTCATCAGCTTGTTGAGATTCTCCTAGAGGAACCAGTTAGCAGTATGAGTGCAACTTATCCAGTGTTTGATGCCTCATTACCAAGCCTAGGTAATGATTTTACGACTTCTCAAACTTGGTTTTGGAGCACTTAGATAAAGCCACAAAACCCAAAAATTTCTTCTATTTGAAGATACTGTGCACCATTTTTAAACCATTTTTCCTACAATGCTGCTATTGGTTCAGTGAAAACTAATATATAATTTCAGACATTCAGAAAGAGTAAATGACTCAGATTTTTCACATTCTGCCTTCAGAAGTCAATCTACTTAAGTTTTAAAAAATGAGGATTTATTTCTCTGAGATATTTATCTCATTGGAAATTTTTTTCAACTCCTCAACAGAAATGCAGGAATACTAATATTACCATTCTACTCTGACCCAAAGATATAAAAAAATGAAGATCTGAATGATATCTGCTAATAAAAAAAATAGGAAAGAAAACGACCACAAATTATTAGATTTCCATGATTTTGAAGACTGAATGCTCATTTTTGAACATATTTGCAATGTTAAAATTTACCCTGGAAAATCTGATGTGGAATTTCCAAAGAAATTTACCCTGTTTACTGTAACTTAAAATAGCTCTTTCAAATTTAATATTAGCTGACCCCCTTTCATCAAATTTCAGAAATAAGAGATGCAGTACTGTACCCGAAAAAGAGCTGAGACAGTCTGAAAGGAAGAACCCTTCTTCTTGCCTCCCTTCTTGCCACCACCAGCCTCTGTGAATTAAATCGAGGAAAACAAAAAGTTTCAAAATGAACTTAAAAGAACTTTAAATGTTTTGTCTTTGTGGCTTTAATTCTGTGACAGCTGTCCCACATTGTAAATACAATTTCCACAAATCTGACCTGCATCTGCTCCACCATAGTTGGCAAAGAGTAAAGCCAGGGTCTTCACAGATGATTTCTGGTACAGCCCAATGACAGTTTCATTCAGAGGGTCCTTGTTCTTCTCCAGCCAGCCAGAGATGTTGTAGTCCACTGTTCCAGCGTAGTGCACCAGGGAGAAATGGGCCTCGGCCTTGCCTTTAGCAGGCTTGGGCTTCTGGAAGTTGGTGGACTTGCCCAGGTGCTGGTCATAGAGCTTGTTCTTGAAAGAGGTGTCAGTTGCCTTGGGGAACATGCACTCCTCTTCCAGGATAGAGAAGATGCCCATGGGCTGGAAGAGATTATCACAGACAAGAGGGAGAAGGCTTAGAAAGGACACATCTCTTCGTTGGAATGTTGCTGTAGTCAGAAAAGGAAGCTGTTCCCATACTGACTTTAAGTCAGAGAAAATCAACTAAAGCTCAAATTTTTCAGTGTTGCTGCTTCATTCAAAATTATGGAAATGCCTTTGCTGATGAAATTATTGTAGATATGACAATGTGAAGTACTGTCCTCTCCATAAAACCTGTTTACTGATAAGAACTTAGAGAACATGACCACATTTTTCACTTCATTTTGTAATCTGGCAATGAATTCTTTCACCAAAAGTCCTAGTACCTGAGTATGATCTCCAAAACCACTTCTACCTCTTGCCACTTTCACAGGGTATATATTTGAAGAAACCAAAATATTCTCACATGCTTCTTAATTGTTTCTCTTGGCAAGTATGAAAGACCTAATATATAATAGACTTGAACAGGAACGATACCTTCTCAATGAGCTCAATGCAGGCAGCCAGGTCCATCCCAAAGTCAATGAATGTCCATTCAATTCCCTCCTTCTTGTACTCCTCCTGCTCCAGCACGAACATGTGGTGGTTGAAGAACTGTTGCAGTTTCTCATTGGTGAAGTTGATGCACAGCTGCTCAAAGCTGTTGAACTGCCAGACATAAAAAGACATAGAACGCTTTCACGGATCAGTGATAATACCAAGGTGTTTTCTTGTGCAATCCTAATTCGCCATGACTTATACTTTAAATACAAGTCCTCTTCCTGTGTAGTTTTCCTTTGCTATCTCTCTAGGATAGGCTTTGTACTTTGAAAAGAGAGGTTTCTAATTTAGACCAAATAGAACATTACTTTTCTATTCTATTATTTTTTCAGGATTATAAACATGATTCCAAAAGCTCTACAAATAAGTGTAGGGAGATACTCACTTCTACTAAACACATCTCAAAATTCTCAATTATTGTTCTACAAAAATGCTAGGAAAACTGTGCTCCTTACATCAAAGATCTCGAAGCCAGCAATGTCCAGGACACCAATGAAGTACTGCCTGGGCTGCTTCGTGTCCAGCTGTTGGTTGATGCGAACAACCATCCACAGGAACATCTTCTCATAGACAGCCTTTGCCAGGGCACCCACTGAATTGTTCACCTAAAGCATAGAGAAAGCTTTGGAGGTTACTATACAGAGCAGAGGAGAATCAATGGGAACCACCATAGCATGCTCCATGTTAACATATTTTTCCTACCTGCTGCACAGTTTGGCCCTTGGTCACATATTCATTCCCCACCTTGACTCGGGGGTAGCAGAGGGCCTTGAGCAGGTCTGCTGAGTTCAGACCCATCAGGTAGGCAGCCTTGTCAGCAACTAAATGCCAGAAAAAACAGAAAAGTCGATATTCAAAAATTCCTAAAATTCGGTGCTTGACACACTGTCCCAAAAGTGTTCTCTACAGGGTTGCACAACATTATCTATCGAAGCTACAAAGCTAATTTCTCTCTTGTGTTCGGACTCAAGAGTATATAACTCTTTCTGAACTTCAGTTTCGGCAAACGTTCTTCAAGAGAGTTCATTGCCTTTATCAATTTTCAGGCATCAGTATGGAACTTCACACTTTCTAGTCATATAGCAGGAGGATTTATTGCTCAGAAAGATGGAGGTATGGACTGTCCTTCCTGCTGTGATAGAGATTAACGAAGGACACATCTCATGTCAGAGTTCCCTCCAATAGGTGAGGGTGAAGAAGAGCACAGCCTTCTGTCCTGTTAGGGCTGAACCATTCACTACTCCATTTTACAGCAGAGGTTGCAAAGTGCATTTCAACTTAAGTATGATTAGCAATATTACAGCAATTGACATGCACGTCTCCTGGCTTCCTGTCAGTGTACACGGGAGATCTTATCTATGAAGCAGTCACAAAGGAAAAGTATAGGTATCGTTAAATGAGATAAATGCCTCAACTGCCATCTAGTCATGGAACAACTACTCTTATTCTTAGTTTACACATTTAAAGCCTGAAATCTGCATAAGTCCTTATGTAATAAAGACTCTCTCTTTTTGGAAAGTTTGCTAATCTGCTGATACCTTCAGCGCCATCAGGCTCTGCCTGCTCCTCACGCTGCTTCTGCTTGAACTTCAGGTTCCCGTAGTGCATGACAGCCCCTGTCAGCTTGTAGATGGCTGTTTTCTCATCAGCACTGAAGCCCAGGATGTCAATGGCACTCTGGCAACAGAAATGTAAATGTATATATACAAGGGCTCAAATCCACCAGATGATTGTTTGGTAAAGTTACTCACATCTGTAGCCATCAGCTCCTCCTGATCATCAATGCTGGGGACAGTGATCTCACCTTGACTCACAAAGTGGAAATCATAAGGGTTGGTGGTAATGAGCAGCATGTCTGAAAGCAATAGAAGGAGAAACACAAGCTCACTTTAGTTTCCAGATAACACAATGAACTATTGCTCAGTGATCTTCCTTCAAAAAAAGTCAGTGATCTTTCCTACCAATTAGCTCTGGCTTCTTGTTGGACATGATCTGATAAAAGATGTGGTAGCTCCTTTCCGCCTTGAGCTGGAAAGTGACTCTGGACTTCTCCAGCAGATCTGGCAAGAATGGTAGGACAGAGTCAAGCACAAGTCGTGGGGAAGGCTGCAGGGAAGGGGGATCAGGCCAGAAGGGTGTCTTACATGTTTCAATGTCAGCAGAAGCCAGTTTGCCTGTGGCACCAAAGTGGATTCTGATGAATTTACCCTGAAAGCAGCAGGAAAGTCGATTGGGACCTCTTTTACCAATTCAGACAGCAAGAAAATTCAAATTGGTGTCAACGGTTGTCCCAAGTAACAACTCACAAAGCGTGAGGAGTTGTCGTTCCTCACGGTCTTGGCGTTTCCAAAGGCCTCCAGCAGTGGGTTGGCACTGATGATTTGATCCTCAAGCGTCCCCTGCAGGGAGATAATTATTGCTAGTTATCCTTTGCCAAAAATCATGTCAGGAACAAAGGAAAGCATTGATCTCAGCATGTGTCTACTAATGTACCTGCATTTTGCCTGATCCATGTTCCTCCTTCTTCTTGTCCCCACTGGCTGCAATTGTTGCAAAGTACTGGATGACACGCTTTGTGTTCACAGTCTTCCCGGCACCGGATTCTCCGCTGGCAAAGCCAAGAGAGAAGCAGAGGGTGCGTGGTCAGGCAGGAGGCCCCTGGCACCGGGCAGCCCTGCAGGGACGGGTGCAGGGGGTGTACGTACGTGATCAGGATGGACTGGTTCTCCCGATCTGTGAAAAGACAGAGATAAGAAACCTTTTCCTAGTGTTCATGAATAACAAAGAATTCAAGAACTAGGAGAAAAATAAGAACTGAACCTTCCAGAGGATTCAGGAACAGGAAATAGCAAAAGGTGCCCAGGGAATTCTAGGGGGTACTTTTGATGCTCCCAGCAGTACTTCAGCTATTAGCAACTGGTTCCGTAAAGCAACCACTTCAAAGAAAGTTCAGTAGGCTTATGCCTTTCCTGACATTGTCTTTTCACCAAGCTACTTATTTCTCTCTTAATAGGCAAGTACAGGTAATGAAAATATTGAGGTTGCAATTTTTTTGTATGCAAATTCTTCTGATGCTAAAAGTTTCTTGAATAATCTTATGGAAATTTGGAGGCATCATTAATTGAAGAAACATCTGACTAACCTCTTTCACCCTTTGTCACCTCTATTTTTTTAATTCCTATATATACAGAAATTATGCATTCTTGAAATTATATGTCGACAACATTCATTTTTTTATTTTTCTATTCTGAATGCATTTCCCAATGTCTAAGAAAAGAGCAGGAGAAGTTCTAAAATCCTGCACATCTTTTATTTCAATGCATATATAAGGAAGAGAAAATAAGAGGTGAAGGGAAGAGGAAAACGCAGAAAGAAAATTTTTGAAGTCGCTCAATTTAAATAATAAAAGCTTTATTTTTTCCTTGATATTGTTTTATGAAATTTGCTTTTTACTATACAGTGCAATTGATTTATAGTTGCAGTTACAGACTGCTGTAAGAGTTCCAGAGATCATTAAAGACTCTATGTAATTAGATCACATGGCCATCGTCTACATAATGAAATCCATTTGCATAGTAAGTGCCTCAAGTGAGGCTTATATACTTGTTTAAGGTAGAGATCTCTGTTTCATTTGTTAGCACTGATGCATGAAAATTTAAATAAACATTATGCACATCATTTATAGGGTATACGTCATTTAACTGTGTCCTGTACTCTCTATCTGAGATTAATTTGGTGATTAAGACACATAACTCTATCCATACGTGTAAGATTTCATTACAGGCATAAGGTCTACACCGCAAAACAGGTGGTTTCTTTGCAGTGAATTTACTCCCTCTAGGTTATGTCCAGGTCTTCAGTGATTCAGAACACAGACACTCATCTCACACAGACTATTACAGTTAAGTGCATTAATCTACCACTGACTTCACACACACAATTTTTGTAAGGTGTGACAACTTATTTCCAAAGAATACTCTACATTTCCCCCTACATACGGATGATTTCAAGAGCACCTTAAAAGAAATCAAGCACTCACCAGTCAGCATGGACTGATAGGCGTTGTCAGAGATGGAGAAGATGTGTGGAGGGGCCTCCTGGCGCTTCTTGCCTCGGTAGGCCAACACCACCTCCGGGTTGTACACCGGCAGCCACTTGTAGGGGTTGACGGTGACGCAGAAGAGACCCGAGTAGGTCTGCGAGGAAGGGACACAGCACGTTGGCTTCCCCTGAGCCTGGCCCAGCAGCTCGTGCCGCTGCCCAAAGGAAGCTGCTGCTGCCACTTACGTAGATCATCCAGGCTGCGTAACGCTCTTTGAGGTTGTACAGCACAGCGGGTTCGTGGAGGTGGGTCATCATGGCCATGTCCTCGATTTTATCGTACTTGGGGGGGTTCATGGAGAAGACTTGGTCTTCCTTCACGGTCAGAGTCTGCCAAGGAAACAAAAGATCCACATGCATCACCTAAAAGCCCAGAGTGGGGATCAAATGTTGTCCTTCAGCCTTGTTTTTGACTCACCTCTCCCCCTTCAGTCTTGACAGTGACTTTCCCTGATTCCCTGCTTGTGATTGTCCCTTTCACAAAGGATTCTTTGGGATGAGCCACAAAGACGGATGTCTTGGCATCAAAAGGCTTGTTCTGGGCGGCAATTCTCTCCTTTTCCGATTTTCGGAGGTAAGGAGCCGCCTCCCCAAAAACGGCCATCTCAGCATCTCCAGAGGCCATGGCTGCACTCCAATGAAAGCTCGTGAGCAGAAGTGTCTTGTGGAGAAAAAATGTTATGGGTCATCAAGAAAAATAATGCAATCTATAACAATGAGAAATCTCCTTGCTCTTTAGCTAATAAATTCCTAGTTAGTCTCCAAGATAAGCTCTTAAGAAGAAACCAATTGAGTCCATTTTGATTTGAAGTTAAAAGTACCCTAGTCTGACCCAAGAGTAAGACTTAAGACTTCTACAACATGTAGATCATGTAATAGTAAATAGAACATCTTCTGAATATTGAATACAATTTGCTAATTCACCTTGAATTCTAACCAGATTTGAGTTTTTCACATAAAAGTATCTACAGTCATAGAAAAATCACTCTCTGTTCTGGTCCTTAATTGTGAGCAATAAGCCCTCAAGAGAGTACTTTCTTGTTGGAACTATTACCTTTTGTACAAAAAATGAAAAATTATTTCATTTTTTAGATCCTCCCTATTTTCAACTATCTAGCCCAAGCAAATTCAGCTGAAATATTAGAAGATTTATGAAGAGAATTCGTGCAGCTCTTTAAAAGTCCTGTCCTAGAATATAGATTAGGAATGCATTATTCAGTGTGTTACCTTTGGAGAACAGCTTGTATCCTGGAATATGGCCAACCCTGTAAAATAGGAATGGCAGTTGTTTCTAATTGCTGAACAGAATTCCATAGAATATTGTAGATTGAAAATACAGACATGCATCAAAACTACACTGAAAATTTGTGTTCACATGGGCACTCCCTCATGAAAATGGTTGTTAGAGACAGAAGAAATGAAAGAGGATATTGCAAGCACATTGCCCTCTTTCTTCAAGCTCACGAAACGCATGCACTTACCTGGAAGCCTTCTGCAAAGACAAGCTAGACTTGCCTCTGGGAGATTTTATAGTGTCTCGTCTGCAGATGCTGCAGATGGTCCCCCTTTCTTCGGTCAAAACATTTCTGGCAAACCTTTTTTGGCCAAGCATTGTCTGTCAAACTAAGGGCATAATTGTCACTTCATTTGAATGATATAATTAGAACATTTTTATATCTTACTGACTACGTGAATACATCTATAAATAATTTCTCAAGAGTGTTAAGGAGAGAATCTAGACTACTCGAGGCACTTAGAGAACTTGCATGGTTCTATTGCTGCCTTTCCCAGTGATTTGCTCCTTGACCCATGGTAGTTTCCTTGGTATGTTTATACCACAACTTTTCAGTCATGTACTGGTGATGACAACGCCTATGATGCTTTAGGAACATATGCATTGAGAGGAACAGGGAAAGTATGTCAAAAACCAGCAAATAACATTAGGAGCCACTTTTCAGTGGTATTTGCTAAAAAGCGGGAAGTAAAAATCTATTACAGCTGAGTTTTTTGTATAGGATGCTCTCAATAGCTGAAATTATTCGAAACACAGTGAGTTGGGAGCCTGATCCCAAGTAATGGGAGACTCTACTTTGATCTGGAGCTCTTGAATAAATTCCTGAGCTGACTTTTGAGGAATCAAATGTTGCAAGGGAGTTGTTAAGGTTGCTTAAAGCATCACCATCAAAGGCATCAGCGAAAGAGGATTCAATATAAATTTGCAAAACCACAACAAAGTTTGATGGCAAGGTCCGCTCTATTACTTACTACAAAGATCAAGAAAAATCGACTAAGAATTCCTTTAGAATAATTTGCACAGCTGAGGATGCAAAGGATAAGGATAAAAAGCATAAGAAAGATTCTTCTGTTGAGTTACGAGGTTCACAGAGGGCCCCTTGACTTCTAAACTCCTGACGGATCCAGGTGCAGCTGGATCCAATCATAATAGCAGACCTCATCAACAGTTTGTGTCTAAAGGGTTTTAGCAAGACTTAATCATTGAATAATTTGACATTCATAAAGTGGTTCCAAAGGTATTTACTGTAATTGCAACAGTGACTTAATTACAGATCCCAGATGGCAACATTAAAACTATACTTGCTGTAGAGTGCTTAAATGAATTCCCACATGCACGCAGCACACAGACACAAAGGTGTGTATATAAATGTTCACTGGTTACACCTTTTAAAAGTTCCCTCTGAGTTCAGTGAAATATTCACTTCAAATGTCTTGGAATTTCTCAGTGGGCAAGAGCTGAACTGCAGGGAGTGGAGGATATTGCTCTGGAGCCTGTCATCAGCTTTTGGTGAATTTTTTGAAAATCAGTCCTCCATTTTTCACAAACTTGAGAGTTCATGAGTTTTGAGAGGCACTCCACTCCAAGGGAGATGCTGGTTGCAGCCTGCTGCAGTCCAGGAGAGCTCCAAGTGCCTCACTAAGGCTTGCTCTTTATGTGGTTTCAAGATGTTTGGTTTTAGTCATCCATAAATTTCCATCCTTGCCACAATACAGGTCAGTAATTACTGGTGTTCCCAAAATTCCAGTAACAATAGTACTGGAGTGTCTTAGTTTAGAAGACAGGTGACTGCCAGGGGGAAACCAGAGCCTCCCTTGGAATAAAGAATGTAAACGCCCCACCTCCAAATTGTTATAATTTTGAAATTATGGAGTTTTCAGGCAAAGATATAGGGATAGGAATACCAGTTCTTTACTAAGAATATTACAAACTTCAAAGGTAGTGGTACAGCGAAAAGGAAAAAAAAAAAAAAAACAACAACAAACAAATAATCCCAGAAACTCTGACAGAGTCAGAACACGACCTGACACCCTGTTGGTCAGGGTGTGGGGAGCAGTCCAAAATAAGTCCTCCTGGAGTGGCAGATNGGGGAGCCTTAAATGGCTCATTCACAGGTGATATCCCCTTGGAGGAGGATGGGTGGAGGACGAGATAAGGAAGCACTGCCCCATCTGGTTTTAACGATTGACCCATTAACAGAAGGCACCTGCCCTCTTTCCCTGGAGTTACAAGAAATAAAAATATCTTCCAACTGGTTCAACAGATGAAATTAGAGTATTTTTGGTTACATATTGCAACCCAAGACATGGAGTTACCAAAACTCCAGCAACAATGGAACCCTTCTACTTGGCTACGATTTAGGTAGGGAAAGTTCCAAGGCTTTCAGCAAGTGACTGATTATTCCCTCTCCCATCCTTCGCCTTAGCCAGGCAACAGGAGCTCCTGATACAGGCACTGCTGCTCGCAGCTTAGCCATGCAACGCCTCTTGGTAGAGTCAAGGGACACTCATTTCACAAATATCAAGGCTTTATGGGAATTCCTGAGACTGCAGAGCAGACCTGAGCAGGAAGGGGGGATGCACTATCATATCAAAACAAAATATATGCTTGTGCATAGATAATATATATGTTTCTGCATATCTCATTTTAAAAGTGATTTCTCAAGAAACTTTGCTTTCTCACTTTTGACAGTCTTACATTTCTTACTTGAAATTGATGCATACTTGCACCTTCTATTGTCTGCATAAATAACAAGCTTCTTCTGTCAAATCTGGAGTTCCAGTGGTTCCCATATCCCCTCCCTACCTCCAACTCCCCACAAACCAGCACGCCATGCTTGTGCCAATCATACAAACCTTGGCATTCAATTGCAGCCGCTACTCATTCTGATAAAACCTCAGCCTTGCAGTGCCGTGACATCAAAATAAGTGTATTTGCACACTCACAGTCCCAGAAGCGCCTAACAACACAGCACCTTCTGTACCAGGGCATTAAAGGGCTGTGTAATACTGATGGTGTGGGATAAAGAGATTTGATGGTAGTCTGGGAGACTAATTGGTGCAGTTTTAGGAAAGGGTGTAATCACACCCTTTTGTGTAAGAAACACAAAATGGTTAAGGCTGGAAAAGACCAGTCCAACTGTCATCCCAGGACTGCCAAGTCCACTCCTAAACCTTGTCCCCAAGTGCCACATCCACATTTGATCTACACTAACCATTTTGACTTCTTCAGATCCTCTAGATCTAAAGACATATTTCTCCTGGTCATTTGCATTTCAACCATTAAAATATCTCAAGGAATATCACAGTGAAGTGGTTAGAAAAACAATATCTGTGATCCAGTGCAATATGCAGCATCAAATGATTTCCTGTGCTGTAGGAGCCCCTTCCAAGAGTGCTCTGGCACATTTTGGGGCCCAGATTGGAAGCCAAACCTCGAGCTCACCCCTGAGCTCACTAGATTAGTTATGGGGATGGTGGAATATCTCAAAAAGCTAAACTTTTCATATTAGCAAATATCCATATTTTCTTTTCATATTTTCCAATTAGGATTAGGAAGAAGAGCTGCCCATTACCAGAGGATCAGTGTGGAAATTTTGAATTCTTGTCTAGTGCAATACAGTAATGTGGAGAGCATCCAACATCTGCTTAATAATTCAACCTCCACAAAATAACTCTTCATATAGGAATAGGGACCCCCTGCCGAATTTCTCTGTATGTTCAGCTGCTATTCACAAATCCTTTGAGAAAGATGAATCATCCAGTTCTGAGGAACATACACTGACCATAGCCTTGTTTTCCTTTTTTGGTTGAACAGCAGACTCGTAATGAACAGACTGCACTCAGGAGAGGTGAAAACTGTGCAGCTGAATTCCTTCTAGCTCCTGCCACGTCCAGCACTGAAGTCCTGTGTTAAAATTTCTCCATGCCCATGCTGTTCAGGGAATTCAGGTTCCTCAAGTTTCCTGCTTCAGGCCCTTCACCAAGTGTCTCCTCATTTCTCAGCAGCTGTCCTTTCAGGACAGAAATACCCACTGCAAATAAGAAGGGGCTACCAGACTGCTCACGCAACTCATGTAACACCCATAGGAGACTACAACCACTCCATACAGTATGGGCAGATGCAATTTTGGGTTCTAGTACTCACTGCCAGTGAGTACTTGTAGAAATCACTAATGAGGGTGTGACAGAAAAGCAGTGTTGACTTACCTGGTTCAAATACAGCTGTAGACATAGCTGAAAATAAAGCTGTTTGAGAATTGATTTATGACAATACATATAATGTAGAATTCTCTGATGATTAAAATAGCCCCCAAAATTCAATACGACTGTGTTTATAAAGAACATCTCTCCTGAGCAGTCTCCTCTCTTTCACTGCTGCTCCAAAGTGTGTGCTAACTGGCAGCTCCTCGAATGCTATGAATTCCAATCTTACAAAGTCTACAGTGCTAATTCTGTTGCTCATCTCCCCAGCTTTCCACTGGATCCTTCATCCAGTCATCATGTTTGCTGAGGTGCTGTTATAAATAAGAGACCAGATCATTGATTTAACAATTACCCATTCATTGTAGTTTATTATTTGTTACCTGAATGTTAAATTTCCTCCTTTATTAACAGTTAGTGCTAATTACCCTGTTGTTGTAAAAAACCCCACTTCTTGTAACCTACCCCTTATCAGCACATACTAATGTAAGGAATTTATGGCCCCCTCACCCTTCCCCCATTGCCCAGCTACTCCGCCCAAAGGCCTGTCTGAAGATACCAGAGAGAAGAAAAAAAACCAGAAAACCTGATATGCAAACAAAAGCCTAAAGGACTCTTGGGAGAAACACAAACCCCTAGAAACAACAAGTTAAAAACGAGCCAACTAACTTTTTAAGAAAAATCAACCTGATTACACGATCAATTAGAAGGAGAACATCACCTGGCCAGCTTTTGGGTTTCCTTTTTGGTCACCATAAACAATAAAAGGGTTGACTGAGAGCACACCCCCTCCGATGAAGAGTTGAAATTGCCTTCCTGGCCACTCCCTTGTGAGGAGAGAAGGCCCGGCCTTATCACTTTGAGTGGCAAGGCCGAATTCCTCCTCCCCCACGTTGAAGCCGGGAGCAGCAGAGGTGTGTGCAGCCTGCCGGGCACCCAACCCAAGCTGATCACTTTTAATAAAGGCTTTTAAAGGACTTGCAGTCCTGCCTGTATTCACTTCAGTGTCATCTGGGATCATATTTATGACAAGTTCATCCCTGCAGCTATTCCTCTGTCATTTCTCAGCTTAAGTGTTCTTCTCATAATAAAGCTGATTTCACACCCTTATCATCAGGTTAGTAGTCTCATGGCAGATTTTTTTCCCTTCTCAGTCCTCAAATACAGACGTCCAAAAATCATGGGGAATTCACAGATGAAGTTGTGAAGCTTCCAAACACAGTGAAAGCTCCTACTTAAGAACCCATTTGGACACCACAGGACTGCCAGGTGACTCATGTAATCCCATGGCACTAAGAGGGTTTATGGGGAGATCAAGAGAACTACAGTGCAGTGAGGCTGATGGTTGTACTGGACAAATGAATTCACCACCCCTCCTCCAACTCACTTTTTGAGGGCAGCGCCAATAGTTTGTTTTCTGGTCTCCATCCTTAAATTTTGCAATAAGTAACAATGACATGGGAGAAAGCCGACAGGGCACCAGCTGTTTCGCATGCATTGGTTGCAAGCCCACAGTGTCCCACACTTCCTGGTAATTTTGGCACATTTTGGAATGGGAGTAGAGATGGATTCTCCCCCTCCAATGGGTCCAAACTTCTCACACAACAAGTTGCTCTCTGGGCAACAGATCAGGGCTGTTTACCATGTGCTTCCTCCTTGGAAAACTTTATTTCATTCCGCTCCATTAACGAAATTATTAAAACACTCTCCATTTAATTTTCTTTGGGATGCTTGCTAATTTTCTCTTGTAACTTAACCGATTCTGTTGCAGAGTGAAATGTAATTACCGTGGACTCTGCTTCCTGATAGAAGAATTCTCTTTACAGCCGGGCAGGGCTTGGGGCATGATGGAGAGGGGAGGTGGTTGGCTTTCCTGAGTCCTGCTCCAGCGAGTGAAGTGACATCATGTTTAGGGAAGTCCACCTCCTTCTGGAGCCTGGAGAGCCCCAGCTTGCTCTTCACCCCCTCCAGAGAGGCAATTTGCGATTGTAATTCTTTTCCCACAGACTTGCTGAACTGGTTCTGCAGGTTTTCTGTCTCTTTTCGGCATTCAACCTATCCTCCACCCTTTGCTGAGCTATGAGCTCAGCCTGTAGGCTGCCTTGCAAGGTCTGAGCTAACTCGTACAAGGGCAAGGACGCAGTCACCTCCTTATCTCATTATTTAGCAAGGTACCTCTCCTTTTGACCAGCTATTAAGGACACTCCTGTGCGGAAAAATCACGCTATGAAAAGCCAGTGTCCAGAAAGAAGACGGAAGAGTTCTGCAACTTTATTTGAATAAAGGGAGAGTCCAGTGGGGCACACGCCCGCGGGGTTTTCCCTCTCGAGGTTTCAGAGGATGCAGCCTCCTTTTATCCCAAACTCCCGGCCGCAGGTTGCCCTTTCCCTTTCCCCCTTGGCTGTGGTACGAGGAAGGTACAGCCACATATCCCCCTTGAACCTGGCATTTTACCCCAAAATTCAGAAACCCGGCCTTGTGCAGACCCATTTGCCTGTTTCAGGAGCCAAGCTGTCTGAGCTCTGTAGCAAACCTGCTGCTTGGAGTTAACAGAGACATTAACACCCATTTCAAAGACGTTAACACCCATATCCTCACCCAAAGAATTGCATGTAAAGACATTAGCACACATTTTTCCTATCACGCTCTTCTTGAAGTTTTGAGTAACCTAAAATTAAGAGGCTTGGGGTTTGAGAAGTTAATGCTTTGAGAAGTGTTTTCTAAAGTTGCCAGTAAAGTTCTTTTTTTTTTGTTTTGATGTCTTGAAATATCTTGTCCGCATTTCTCCCGTGTATCTAACTTAGAGTACATTAATAACTTTTTCAAAAAAAGGATATTGTTTCAGAATAGATCGCATAAATTCACTTCTATTGGGAAATGAGTATTAAGTGTCACTGTCCTTATATTCTAGGAAAAGAAACAAAAGGTATTTTGTTCAGTGCCTTGTTTTTGCCTTAAAAACATTTATGGCACTGTGACACCCAGCTGCTGGAAGATCACTTTCTGATCTTTTTCTTGACAGGCTGTAATTCATACAAAGTGGAATACTATCCCTCCAAAACAAATGGAAATATTTGAATTCTAGAATCAGGGTATTAACATATAGCACTTTTGAGGTAAAAAGCACATCACCATCACCCCAAAACAGCAGAGTCTGAGATAGTGACAGGGGCAGATAAAAAAATCATGTCGATTAGAACTATACTTACAACTCTTCTAGAAAGAGCAATGATGTAGGAAGTAGTCTGAATGATTTGCTAATTATTTCCCCCCCACTGCCAAAAAAAAGGATCTCAAATCCTTGCAGGATTGTCAGCTTGCAAGTGCTGCTGGTGGTGATGCTGTCTTTATGGTAGGGCCTGCCTAGATAGGTGAGTTTGCTCTGCAGCCTGTCATGGACAGTCTGACAGGGAATGCTCAGCCCCTGCTGCAGCAGCTTTTCTGCTGCTCTCTGTGTAAAATGAGAGCTCCCAGGAATGTTAGCAGAGGGCAAGCAGAAATGTCAGAGCACTGCTCTGTAGCAGCACTGCTCACCCCCGTACTTCGGATATGGCTGGACACTGAGCCCTGGAGAGGGTAAGAGCACATTTTCCATATTAAAAAGTTCTTTATCAGTTCAGTGTCACTCCATTAAGATTCATGCTTTCAATGTTATGTTGAAACACGCTCAGTGTTATGAGCAGAACATGCTAAGTTCATAATTTGGTGTGACATCTGGTTAGGAAATTTGCTATTAACCTAACATTTCTGATAAATGCAGCTGGAGGAATAGGCTGAGGCTATTGCTGGAAGCCATCAATTATTTCCCAGGAAGAACTACTGAGGACCATAACTAGTAAGACTTAAAAGCTGCAGGTAAGGAATGGGCCACCCATTCTTTACCGTGGAAAGTGTGACCAATTATTTCTGTGTCTAAGTGTGAGCACCTGTGAAGATAAGCTGAATGTCACAGGCTGGCCGTGGAGGGGCTGTGATGGCCTTGCTGTCCCCTCTGCTCTAGTCAGCAATTAATTTCTGTAGCTCTTAATGCAGGTGTGATTTACCTCCACTACATGTCAAAGAAAGTGAATGCATCTGGCCTAGGGGGAGCATTAACTATAAATTTGTTTCCAAGTAGGTTCCCACAGAGTGGTATTCTTGGAAGTCCTCAGAATGAGCTTAACCTGAACATGAGAGGCAAATAAACTGAATAACTGAACATGAGAGGCAAATAAACCCCGTAATCTGGGATTAGAGGATGGGCAGCTTCAAGTGCGCGCCACTCGTGCTCCGCGGTTCGCACTCCTCCTGTCTCCACAGGCGCATCGGTGGAAGAGGTCTGGGCAGTAGATCCCATCCAAGGAGGTGACGCTCGGGACGCCCTTTCTACCCCCTGCCAAGGCAGCTGAGGAGCTCTTATTACAGAACAGGTGAGTGGGGTGGGCAGGCTGGCAGAGAGCTGGGCAGGAAAAGTTAATTGAAGCAGCAAGTAACTATAAGAGCAGGAAGGAAGGGGAGGAAAAGTAAATCGTGAAGGAGCATGGTATTAGCCCCCGCAGGAAAGTCTGTCACAACCTAGAATAAGCTGTCGTTGTGACATCAAAGGTTCATGTAGCCCAACTTCCTGTCTTTGAAAGTGATGCTCAGGAAAGAGCATCAGTGTAGAATGGCACTTCTACAGAACTCTTTTAACTCCAGTAATTTGTGTTCATGGAGTCCCTGAGCAGAATGCAATGCCTGAGTACCTAAGAGCGCATGGCGGAATTTTAACTGATTAAATCCTCCAAGCACTTTTTGAACTCATAAAGCATTCTCTGAACATAAGGCATGAACTGTGATCCTCGACTGACCAAGGCTAACCCATAGAAAGCGAGATCTCACTGCTGGTCTGCAGTGGAGCAGGGCCCAGAGCAGGGTCCCCTCGATGGCTCCAGGCTGCCATCCCCTGGCACTGGGTGCCTGGAGCAGAGGATCTCGTCAGCTGCCGCCCCAGGAGCTCCCTGTGACTGACAGGAGCCTGATGGGGCCGTGGGATGGCACCTCCTGCTCTCCTCACTGGGAAAAACGCTGTCGGCTTCTCACCAGGGATCCCTGGAGGAACTTGTCTGTCCTTCAGTGCCAGGTGACAAGGCCCAAGCTAAGGAGAAAGCTGATGGGACCTGTGCCATCAGAGCCAAGGCCTGAGGGGAAAGGCCCAGCCACCATCCCAGCTGATGTCTCTGGGTTCGGTGTCCTCTGCCTGATTGCCCACAGTGACCGCACCTGGCTGGGATGTGGCTTTCCTGAGCTCTCCAGAGAGCCAGGGCAGGCAAGGTGCAGGCAGGGCTGAGTCTCCATAACCATCATGTCAGAGCCACCAGCCTGGCCAGGGCTCTCCTGCAGCCCTGATACTCCCAGGGCCCTTGAGGGACCTCTGATGTACAGCCCTACAGCCTTCCCTAAATGAGTGCTGTGAAAGCACAGCTTGAGCAAGGGGACACGGATGGCCCCTGGAACACTGCTGGACCTCAGAGCAAGCCCTGCCTCTGCCTTCATCCTCACCCAGACAGGCACTCCAGGATGGCAGCTGTAAAATGCTGCACTTGCAGAGCTGCAGCCCAGCCCCACTTCTCCATTTGTTGGTTAAAAAGAGACGGGAGATGCCCCATCCAGCCCAGGAGCTCTGACTGACTGCTGGAAGTACCTGGGCAGCTGCTGTGTTGCCCATGGGACAGCACATCCCAGGAGGGAATGGCCACAGCCATGGCACTGGGCAGGCACAGGGCCCTTGCACAGGCTCCAAAGGGGAACACTCTGGATTCAGGCTCTGAGCAGGGAGACCACACTCGAGCCCCATTCTGATGTTCATCCTTTCAGCTGGCAACGGAGCTGTGCTGCAGCAAGTCTCTCTGGGGTAAGAATAGCAGCTGCTGTCTTGGGACACAGCACACGTGTCCAGCTCCTCCAGGGCAGCACGTTGCACTGCCACATAGAAGGCAGCCTGCCCGCCCAGGAATGTCTTCAGGCGCTATTAGTGGAAGCAAATCATCCCCACAAACAGGCACGACCCCGCACAGGAGTCTTGGGAGAGCGGGGCTATTTTGGGCTTTTGACACTGAGGATGAAAGGAGACACGTGATGGGCTGATCCTCCTGGTGGGGGCCTCCTCCAAAGCTCCCTGCAGCCCTCTCCCCTCCTCTAGCAATGGCTCTTGTGAAGGCTGAGGAGCAATTTGGTGCAGCCTTGGAGTGCGGGAGGTGAGGGCCGAGAGAGCTGTGAGTTTGCTGGGGGTGCAGGGCCAGCCCTCAGTGCCATCAGCAGTGCCCAGCCGTGCTTGGGGCAGGTCGTGCCTGAGGGTGTGCACTTGTCTCTGAGTCTCTGAAGTTCATGTTTGTACCAGCCATTACAGCTAACAGGGATACTCACAGATTTTTGTGTGCCATCTAGACTCTACCCAGATGCACTCGAAGTTTTGGAGCTGTTCTCCGATGGGACTGCTCCCAAGAGGAGCAGTCAGATCCTAGGTGGGCTTGGACAGGCAAAGGTTCACGCCAAGAGGCCCTGGCTGTAGTGACGGACCAGTGCACACTGTTAGGCAAGGAGAAAGACTGCAAGGGATGAGGAGGGAGGAACAAGGTTACGAGTCTGCTCAGCAGCCCTTGGGAAAAGTTGTCCAGTGTCGTGAGAACGGAGGACTGGTCCGGCATCTCTGTAAGGTGTTAGGTGACTTTCTTAAGGTCTGTGATTGAAAGCTGAGGTCTGCTCCTGAAGAACCATCTGCCATTGCTCTCTGCAGACAACACCCTCAGCTTCTGCTCATCAGTGTTTGCTAATGGCACTGGAATCAGGCTAGACTTCCCAGGAAGAGCTGGTGTGCTGGTGAGGCTGCACTTGGGAGCCCGGTAAGGTGAGAGCCCTTTGGATATTGCTGTCATGGGTGTAACAAACAAATGACAGAGCAGTTGGTTTCAACTTCCCCTCAGTGTGAGCCGCTAAATGGATGCAGTGCCTCTGGCAGTGACTTTGGCAAATTTAGACCAAGCAGACAGTGTCAATCCTTATCACTTCCCATCACCCCAAGGAGCTCCACAGGCAAGCTCTCCCTTGAAAACGTTGTGATCCTGTTGGGCTCAATGCTCCATAGAGCATAAACCTCTGCTTCTGAATACCAGCAGTTCTACAGTTGACAGTGGTGGATAGTTGTGGACTGACACAAGCTTTACACATCACTGTCTACACTGGCCCCTGCTCCTTTGTCTGCTTCTTGTTTCCTTTCCGTGCCAACTGCACTTCACACCCCAGTCGCTGCTAATGTGTTTCTCTTTCACACCACACTGGTCTGTGTCAAGGACTTCTGCAACCTGGATTCAGCTGGGGTGATTGACAGTGAGAGCTTCAGGGGTGATGAGTCTGACCTTTGGGTCGATGTGGTGAAGAGGTGTGCTGGAGCCATGTGGTGTGTGAGAGCTGGGTGCTAAGAGAGAGTCCTGAGAGTCCTTCCAGCATGTGGCCCCAGGCAGGCTCAGCTTTTTGCCCACTCAAGAGAAACTGGCAGCAGCTGAGGAAATCTAGGGTGAGGGAGATGGCACAATGTAGGGACACTGCTGGTGTGTTGTACCCGTGCTCTTTGTGACTGAAATCGTCTCTGTCAAGGAACTGACCGTCCTTCACAGGGCAGTGCACTGCAGCTTGTGGTGACTCACTCCGAGATTGGTGTTTAGGGTTTGTGAGGGCCAGCATCACAAACGAGAGTAGGGAAAAGGAAAAGGATCACCCTCTCTTGCCTCTGCCATGGGAAAGAAGCTGTGCTGAAAGGACAGTGGGAGAAGCATTAGGAGGTTGTGAAGGCAGGAGCTGGACAAGGAGCTGCTGGAGACAGGAGAGAGCACAGCCTGGATTTTCAGGAATCTCCACAGGAATGGCCAGCCTCTAAGTTTGCAGATCCTCAATCCAGCGCTGACACCAGCTTCTCCCTTCTCCCAGACAGAAAAAGTAAGGAAGCTTCTTCTAAAGTAAGGAAGCTTCTTCTGCAATGCAATTGCCCAAGGAAAACAAAACCGAAAGAAGGCACAGGTCATAGTGTGTATGCAGATGAATCTACAACTTTATTCACTAGACACTGAGGTGGGTAAAAGGACTCCTGGCAGAAGAAAANCTCGGAGCTTGTTGACCTGTGACTCTGCAATGTCAGCCCGCTCCTCGGCTTCCTCCAGCTCGTGCTGGATCTTGCGGAACTTGGAGAGGTTGACATTGGAGAGCTGCTCCTGAGTGGGAGAAGGAGTCAGTGGTGAGAAGCTTGGGGTTCGGGGTTGTCACTTCTCCTGTGCCTTGGCCTAGGCGAAGTCACAAACCTCCAAATTCCACCCACCACTGCTTATACAAAGTCTCACAGTGATATTGATGAGATATCCTCAGGGTCCTTCTCACAAATCCCCTTAACTGAACCAGAAGCCCTACTCTGCTGGTCTGTTTCCACAGTGAAGA
>WEIT01002020.1:32274-51408 GCA_013389985.1 Dryoscopus gambensis | reverse complement strand
CAGAGATTCTTCAAGAACTCCGAAGTGTTAAAACAATTTGTGGCACAACAGGCTACACAGCATTGTCAGTAAGAGGCAACAACATCCAAGGAAATAAAAAATGAAAACGCTATTAGAGAAATAGAATCATCTGTTTCTAGACTGCAAAATTTCTGGAATTCAAACCTATTTTTGAGCTTCCCAACAGGTATCACCATGACTTGAAAAATTAAAACCAATCTGCCTGTGTTTCACAGCTGCTTACACTTGTAGAGTGTAAGCTCATTCTCCCCAGCCCAAAGCACAGAGAGCTGTCTCAAACCAGGCCTGTTACATGAAGTAGCAAGATGGACAAGATGTAGGATTAATCCAGTGAGGGAGAGTGGCAGGGAGGGAGGTTAAGGAGGAGAGTCTTTCTGTTGCTTGAATGAGAACTGAACCACAATCAACTATACTGAAAGCAGCTGAGTGTCACTTCCCTAACAGAGCAGCAACCTGAGCCAATATTGAGCTTTACAAAGTACGAAGCAAGAGCAGCAAAGTACGTGATATGACTCAGCTAGCTTTGTGAAATTTAAACATTGGCACCAAACAAACAAAAATTTTTTAAAAACGCCAAAAAACCCCTCAACTTTTTACCAGGACTACACTTTCATTTCCCTCGTGGGTATTATTTTCAGACTCCATGGTCTTTTCCATATTTAAATAAAGATCTGCAACAACCACACTTCATTAAATTTTCTTGAACTTGAGTTTACTATGTTGTCTAACAGTAAAACAAGTGCTCAGTCAGTTCCCACTGACTTCAAAATACAAACCTCTTTGGTATGATCTCCATACAATGGATAATTTCACTTTAGGTAAATCATTACAGAATATTCTCAACTGCAACCCTGTTCAATTATCACCTTCACTCTGGAGAAGTTAAAACAGCAACCTGTGCAAATCCTTTTAAAACAGAAGACAGACTATGTAGCATGCTTCCATCAGCAGCTCTACCTAGCGCCACAGAAATCACTCATTTTGAGTTTGTATCCTTCCTGATGGCACAGTCCAAAAGGTGTTAAAAGCCATCACATAACCAAATTGCTCCATGATTCTTCCTTTCAAAGGTTAATGATAGGATTCATCCCCCCTCTGGATTATTTAGAATGAACTACTCATCTTGACTAATTTGGAAAGTTTCTGTGTCATGTCTCTATACATTGCTTTGTCTCTGCAATTCTCAACTCGTCTCATGAATACTTTCAGCATTAGGCCTCTCTTAGTGCCCCCTCAACATGAAGCATGCTTCACCTTTTCTAGACTGCCATAAATACTTTCCTGGCACTGTCCATATGCAGAGCTCATATATCAGTAAAAACTCCAGAGTAAACAGGAATCAACACCACCTCCAAAACTCTGGCCAAATGCCAGTACCTACATTCAGCAAAATCTGTACAGTATTTTTTCTATAGTAGGTGAAGTCCGGAAACATCCTCAAGACCACATTCACACTTGTAATTGTTTCAAAAATATGTTTTACCAAACAGCTTCTTCTCTTTTACTGTGAATGATGATCCCTTTTCTGTGAAACTACTACC
The DNA here is from genome assembly GCA_013389985.1 of Dryoscopus gambensis. Classification (NCBI taxonomy): domain Eukaryota; kingdom Metazoa; phylum Chordata; class Aves; order Passeriformes; family Malaconotidae; genus Dryoscopus; species Dryoscopus gambensis. The sequence continues at coordinate 49,846 of WEIT01002020.1, read as the reverse complement.
TTGGAGATGTGTATGTTTCTTTTACTGTACTATATGAAAATATTTAGTACTAAACTTCAAATATTTTGGGGACTATGATGCATTTTAGAAACAATTGGTACCTCAGTAGTTCAGAAACCCTCTTAAGAAAATTGTAGTTCCAAAGTGACAACTGGGATTTATAAACCAGCAAGTGCCATCAGTGATCTCTGCAATAAAGGGACAGACATCACACCAGATGAGAATGAAAGTCTATTTTGCAAATAGGCTTGAAAGGAATCTAAATTTCTTGGCATACCTCTTCAGAACACAGATGAAAGTGTATAGAAAACAGAAATTCTATTAATACCTTCCTAGCAAGGCAAAACTACTGTGCATGAAAACAGTTAATGTTTTAGCAAAGCGCTGCTGCAATACCATTTTATTTCTTAATCAAGTCTTAGGAGAAGACAGAATAATCTAGAATTATTCTAAGTCATCCTGCTCTGTTACTGCAACTGGAAACCCGTTAAAAACAGTACAATTACTATCAAGTTATAACTTGCTGATCCAAAGTTTTTTGAAAAACTCTGAATCAAAAAATCTAGAATTCTGATGCCAACAGCATCCTAACAGTGGAGTGGAAGTGATTAAAACCAATCTTAGTTCCCTCCACTACAACTGTAAAACTACTGTAATTTCTGAATTGCTGGAGCTGAAAGTATCATCCAATTAGAGTATTTGGAGGAATAAGAGCATGCTATGCAAAATACAGAGTTTCTTAATTGAGTCTCAGCACAGCTACAGTAATAGAATTATTTATTTTCTGGTCATGTACTCTGTCGAGAAACACAGATTACAAAAGACGAACGATACTAATGTGGCCATCCAAAAAGCCAACGACCCATTATAATTTTACAGTAATCATATGTAGTGTTTTGTGCTCACAGAAAAAGTGAGACACATTACTAAGCCTATAGAATATCAGCCAGTGCAATGAGTGATGACAGTTCATTCACAGCTCAAGAAACAACTAACTTGCCACCTAAGAGAGATCCTAGGTTGCTGTCCATTGATCAGAATTGACATCAGCTTTGATCAGGCAATTTCAGACAACTGCCACCCCTACAGTAATGAAGTGTGCATGCTCCAAATTGGCTCTACATGTAAGACATTGCAATAGCTACCACAAGGATCATACGTAACTGGTGATGGGATGGTCAACAAGACAAATGTTTTGTTAATATTTTTTTTGCTAGAGATTACTTCGCAATACAGACTGACTTAGCAGTATAAGGTTGCTCCTAATGCAAGCAGGGCAGGTCCTAAATATTACACAACAGCAGTCAGACTCTCTACTCTCCATCATCACTACGTACTGAGGACTTCTGATTTTGGCAAGTTTTTACTAGCTCTAGCTGCAGAGACACATAGAAAGGGTGGGACAATTAGGTACTAAATTCTACTGGCAAAAGCTTATTGCTCATGTTGACAGCTTATCCACCTCAAGCCTGCCTTCTCTGCATGGCCACAGTAAAAGGAAACTTTACTTTGTGTGTGCTCCACTATGAAGCAGAAGACGTGCCAGAACATGCCGACATGTTTAACCACAGAAGCTGTGCAGAGTTTATGCCAGGCACTCTATACCACAGGTGAGAAAATGACCAGCAGGCCAGCGAGAGTCCTACTGTCAAATGGCCTGTAAACATCTTTTTTTTTAACACCTTACTTCTGAAGGGAATGCACAAGTATTATGAGGAGTGGCTGAGGAAGCTGAAATTGTTTAGTCTGAAGAAAAGGAGGCTCTTGGGAGACCTTAGCAGTTTCTACAACTACTTGAAAGGAAGTCACAGTGAGGTGGGTGTCAGTTTCTTCTCCCAGGTAACAGATTTCAGAACAAGAGGAAATGGCCTCAAGATGTGCCAGGCGAGGTTTAGATTGGATATTAGAAATTCATTTTTCACAGAAATGGTTGTCAAGCACTGGAACAGGTTGTCCAGGAAGCAGCAGAGTCACCATCCCTGAAAGCATTCAAAAAACATGTGGATGTGGCACTTGAGGACAAGGTTTAATGGTGAACACAGTGAAGCTGGGTAGACGGTCAGACTTGCTGATCTTAAGGGTGTTTTCCAACTTTAATGGTTCTTTGATTCTGCCATGTAACATCCGTATTTTAAAATGTGTGTATTTTATTTGTGAAGTTATATCTGTGAAGTTATTCCCAGGCACAGCTATCAAGATACCTACTGCTTACTAGGGAATTCCTTGGATTAGAGAATATCCAGGAGATTTACCAACAGTCCTTTCCACAACCTCTAAGACAAGGCAATGGCTGCTCATCTCCAGGCAAGATAGAGAAGTCACACAGTGAAGTAAGAACATGTCAGGATGAAAGAATCTCCAGAGAATATGTACAATACTTCAACTGCTCCAGTAAAGGGGAATATAGGGAAGGAAACATCTGCACATACTCAACCAAAACAGCAATAATTAAACTGCTATTATTAAATAAATTAGCATTATAAAAGACTAACCTAACATTTTAGCATATATACAGGCTGAGTTGTTGCTCTTGCCGGGCTTGCAAGAGGGCTTGCCTCCATGCTCCCCACAGCCCTTATCCTTCACTGTGAAAGCAAAGCAGTTCCTCCAAAACAGTCAAATGCAAACATCCTCCTTCTCTTGGGCACGTTTCACAGCCATGCTTTGAAATCCAAGGTCCTGAGGGGAGGGACAAAACTGTACTGCCCAGTACACACAGCCTCCTCCCTCTGCCAGCAGAATTCCCTCCATTCAGCTACTGAATGTCAAATGCAAGGAGATCCATCCTCTCTCAAGGGTAACCTGTTCCTACATCACATTGTATTGCCATCACAGTAGTTTATGATGCTCTGGTACAAACTATGATTTCCACTAAACACCCTGTTCCCCACCCAGAAAAAGAAAATCCAACAAAACAGTCCTGGGTATATTAAGCACTTAGAGCCTGCCTACAGTAATAAAAGTGATAAATGTCCTCTAAAACTTCAGGGTTTTTCCTACAAAAGACCAAAGTCACTCAGAGAACCATTTTCAGAGGGATCTTAAATAGATCATATCTACTCCTATCAATATATCTTTCTGTTATCAAATTTAAATCACAGTGACACGGAGCAAACGGCACCAGGTTTATGACTACAAGGAAAATCAAAGACCAGCATACATGGTAAAAATGCTGGTTCTTCTGACCACAGACAACTGAAAAAGTTCCATCTGTGCTTTCACTGCTGCAAGTAATAGTGCTGCATTACACACCACAACAGCAAGAGAATTTCTATTCTGGTACTTTTTCCCCCTACCCCTTCTAACCCCCAAGAGTTAACAGGAAAACTTATTTAACAGGCTATGAATGTAAAAAAATACAAGGTGAAGGGTAATAAGATACTATATTGTATGTTTACTTGAGAGATACATAGTATTAAAAAACTGAAAATACAGATGTATGTGGTAAATTAGAAGCAATACTTCTTTTTTGATTTGCCAAACCTCTAATAAAGGATTCTTTATCTAAATCCAGAAAAAGTACATTTCATCTTCTTGCAATTTACAATAAAAAAGTCTACTTTAGTCTAAGGAAGAGAGAACAACTATAGAGAGAAAGGCAGCATGTTTGGGGTGGGCTTTTTCGTTAGATTAAGCTGAAGACTTGCAGGCCAGGAAACATTTTTCTCCTGCCTGTTCTGCAGCACTTAAGGATCAAGTAAGTACAAATTACAGAAAAGTCCAACTGTCTGATGAACATCCTGTGAGCTCCAGTCCATTACTTGTAAGGACAATCCTAATGCTTTTTAACAATGAATCACAGAATCATAGCATATCCTGGGTTGGAAGGGACCCACAATGATCACCGCAGTCCAACTCTTGGCCCTGCACAGGACACCCCAAGAGTCACACCATGTCCCTGCAAATGTCCAAACACTTCTCTGTCAGGCTTGGGGCTGTGACCACTTCTCTGGGGAGCCTGTTCTGGTGCCCAAGCTCCTCCAGAGAAAAACCTTTCCCTAATATCCAAAGCAAATCTCTCCTGACACAGCTTCATACCATTCCCTCAGGTCATCTCCTTGGCCATCAGGGAGCAAAGGATTAGTGAATGCCCCTCCCTCTACTTCCCCCCTTCATGAGGAAGTTGTAGACTGCAAAAGAACCAAACTGCAACAGATTGTAAGGGAATCCACTAGTTGTGGCTACAACTGCATATTGCCCCAATCTAATTACTTGGCACCACTACATGCTTCTTTATTTTTTTACAACATGCCCATGCCAGAAAGTCCTCAAACTCATCCTCACGTCCACAGCTATGTGCCCTGTTTGCACAGGCACACCATAGTGGCCTTTCTTCTGGGCTTGGTTATTGTCCAGTCTTGGGAAGCTTTAGAAAGACACCAGTCATAGCCAGGCCTTTCAGCCTTCTTGACGTAATTCACCCTCTGTTTTGCCATGCATACCTGCCCCAGGGCAACCTCCCACCCCTCTTCTGAGGGCACTCTAATGCAAGAGTCTTCAACGGGACTAGCTCACCTGTGAGAAAGCCATGTCTCAGGGACAGCCTGGGGATTGCAGCTGCCCAACAAGCCCTTGCTCGTAGACACGACTGAGGGCAGCAACTGAAGAGCAAGACTTCAAACATTCATAAAACAGTAAGATATAGCAACCACCAGCAAAATGCTTTCAAATGTATTTTTAGGCCATCACATTTATTAGCGTATAGTGTTTGTTTCAATACAGTAGGAATAGATATAACTTCTCTATCACTTTCCTAACCCCTTCCTTATATATCTAGGAAAACAAAAGCCCAGCATTTTCATTTTAAAAGTTCCCTACTATCAGCTTCTAGACTGGCTAAAACATCCATGTTTAAGAAGCCTGAACATATAAAAAATACACCAATCACAGTTTAATGACAAACGTGCATCAGATGACAAGGCTGGTGCAAAGAGGATGCAGTTCATAGAGAGTCTTTACTAAGAACTTTATCACTTCCCCTATCTGCATGCCCTCATCAAAAAAGAACAAGTTTTCCCCAAAGGTATAAATATGTATATCATGTTCTAATAGTTCAAGGAAAGGGCAATGGCCTTAGATGTTTAAGATTTTAACAGATGTGAAAAGGACTAGAACCCCTGAGTTTTAACTCCTGTCCATATAAAGGAGGTCCCACTGAAGTCCCAAGATACTTCCACAATACCATCCCTAAGTATTTTTATTAAATCACAGAGCACTCTGAACTTTTCCATGGTTTGCAACAAGGTATTTTTATAATTTTAGCAAGACATCTTGCACATGAGAGTGTACCAGATTGACAAAAATAAGCTGAAAGCATTAGAAGAAACACTACCAGCATAGATAGTATACTTTGCTGACAAATGTTGAACAATATTTTATCTGGATGACTGGAACAGACACACTAAACAAATAATACAAAACTCTTTTTCTTCCCTTGCCATCTCCCCCTCTGCAAGGTGAAGCTGTACTGTATCCACAATCAAAAGATAAAATCCTTTTCATTCACTACTTGAGCTGGTGCCCTTTTTTTTAAACTACAACTTGTACTCAAGTCTTTTCTGCTACATATTTTAAAAAACACACAGAATTCTCTGATCACATGGGCTTCTAATACTATAAAATACTAAGGTACCACCAAAGAAAGAAAGTTAAACCACTCTAAAGCAATTTCTTTTTCTTATTATTTAATGATTCTAATCTTTACATTTGCTAACTTCTGATTAAAAGAGCCTCATCTTAGAATTTTCTCCCAAAAGACCATATTTGGTAAATGTTTTCTTATACCATAAGATTCTACCCACAGTATCTCAAGCTAGCTGTCTCTACTGTTTATGTCTACTCCAAATCTCAGTGTTTAATTGCTGCTGTTTCAATCTCATAGCAAAGGTAAGCACACTACTAGGAGATTCATAATTTAAAACTGCAACTTTATGTGCTGACATTCTAAATGCCTAATTTCCTAATAACAAAGAAGTACCACATCATGAGAGAAAAAGAAACCCTAAAATCCCACTGACACTATCACTTCTATTAGATGTCCCAAATAAGTTGAAATGACTTTTCTAACCCATTTGTATCCAATATTAAACTGTTCTTGTCCAGCAGATAGTCAGAACATTTCTTCAGACACTGACCAATCAGTCATCCTGCAAGTGAAACACCAAACATGCAATGTTGTCTTGAAAAGATTATTTAAGTTCATTGTAACCCTAAGAAAATACACTGAAAATTATAAACATCTTTTTATTTTTTTAAATGGCAGTCTAAATTATTTAAGTATTTCAAATACTCAAAAACAAAGAGTAATTGTTGTTACTAAACAAAATTTACGCCCTATTGCTTAACTTTCTACAATAATATCGCTAACCTACGGAGTGACTGTCTCCTAGTTACTCCGGATCTGCTGCCTTATGCAGTTCATGGGATGGATGAGACTTCCAGATTAAATCAGATCTAAATGACTATGACATTATCCTGAAGAGAAGACTCATGTTACCCTGAAAACTTAAGTAGAGAAAAAGGAAAGACTACAAAGAGTGATGAAAGCAGTGAACGTCAGGAAAGATAAGTTACTTTTTTCCTAGCAGCCTCAACTCATTGTAATACTTTTTAATTTTTTTTTTATAGATTGGCTTTTGTTTTGTTGGGTTTTGTTTGGGATTTTCTTTCCTTTTCTTTTAAATTACATACTCATTTCTTACTAAGAGGGGTCTCCAGCAAAGGACTTGCCATGGACCTTGTTCTGGAAAAGTACTCAATGGTGACTGCAAGAAAGCACCTACTTGGATAACTGCTGGCTTCAGCTCTAGGGCAATACAGCCCAGCATAACACACACAAAGAAGCCCCAAATCCCATCACTATCACTCTTGCCTCAGGCAACTCCCTATCCCTCTGTCCTGGTTTACTCATATGTAAAATGGGGAATACACACTATAGGAGAGTTTAGATGATAAATGAATTAGTGGTTGGTGAAGTTTTTCGGTATTATGATTAAAACTGGCATTTTAAAAGCTCATTTAGCTATTCTTTACAAATGTACAAAGAGAAACACTGTTTGTTTCATGAGATTCTGTGATATCCCTTATCAGGTTTACTGGATAATATACAGTGAAAAAATTATCAGGCCATACCTCAAATAATAAAACCAAAATAATTAAACAGCTACTTCTGTCACAGAAGGTTGCATACACCGATTACATCCCATTTTATAGGCATGAGGAACATGTAGAGTCAGTCCAACTTCAGATCTTTTTTAACTACAGCTTTGCAGCTTGTCATCATTCCGTAACACAATCACTTAAATTTTGTGCATTAAGTAACATAGTTTAACATTTTCTGTCGCTTACTTAGTTCTTTCTTGATACTTACTTTCAAAAAGTATGTTACAACCAAAGCCTTCTTGCCAACTTGAGATACAACAAGGCAGACTCTGCAGATGGTAACAAACAATTACAGTTTTCCAATGCCCTCATCACATCCCTCTTTCAGAGGCACTACGGCTTACAGCAACATAAATACTGAAAGGCCCTAAGTGTCCCATATTAAGTATGTGGGAAAACAACAAAAGAAGAGTTAAAAGCTGCTATTGTTCCTTATATACATATATTTACTAATATAAGTATATACGTATTCAAACATTTTGCTTTCAGTGTCTAATTTGCTTCTAATTATGTCTGACCCCCTTCCCAAACTACAGCTGTTTCCATGTTCACTTTCCAATATCTTACAAAAAAACCAGCACAAACAAAAACCTGCCAAACCAACACCAAAATCAGCCTGCAACAGGGGGAAAAAAAATAATCAGCTACATCAAGCCAGTTCTCCCCTGGTTATATGCTCAAGAATTAATTTCTCCCATCCTGTCATGTGGGAGGTACCCAGTCTTCAGGTCAAATAACTTCTATGAAGATAAAACACAATGCAACGGGAGGTTTTTCCTTTTCCCTCTCCTACGTCTAAAGAGAAAAGGAAAACAACCTGTAAAGTAACGATTTGCGCAATGGCTTTCTTACCTTTTGTTTTCAATACTTTCCTAAATAGTTAAGTAGTAATTCTAAAAAAGCCTGATTAACCAGCCTTTAAACACCTATAGTTGATCAAGTCACAGAAATCAGAGAGCAAAAGGTACAATGTATCTTCAGCAGCGATGCATTTTATACCAATGACACCTATATATTACGAGAGAAAAGCTACTAAAGATTTAATGGTGCCAATTAAAGAAGCCAAGAGTTTGCATGGCTCAATGGCTGAGTCATAGACCTTTTCCCCATAACAGGCTCCATTATAGTTCTAAGCTCAAGCTGTGGGAAGAGGATTGCAGATGAGTAAGAGGAATTAGTATTTTTAAATGTTATTAGCAGGGAAGGTGTCCTTTAAGCATTACACAGCTGCATGTCTCTGGTAGCAGTAGAGCAGCTTGTGCTTACTCACCATCCTAGTTCTAAGAGAGATGTTCAGAATCGCGGACACCTCACAACTTCAAAACACTAACACACAAATAAGGCCCACCAATGCAGAGTACTCTTGAATCTAACCAGTATTTCATATGCATTTCCAAACTTGAAGTACTTCAGTACTTGTAACTTTTGTGCCAGTCTGTTACACCTGATTTTTTAAAATTTATTTATACTTACATAAAACAAGATAAGACTGTATAGCTGAAGACCAAAATAGTTTGTACTTAAACCACCGGATGTCTGTAAACAACTGGTGTGATGTACAATGAGGAAAACAAAATTAAAATGTTCAAGTGCCTCTCAAGATTGCTCCCAGTAAACCTAGGGAAGTGTTTGTGCCAGAGTACAAATACTCTGATACAGATACAAATATAAATACAGATACAAATGATTATCCACATCAAAACAATTACACCTAAGGCACAAGTACAGATTATCTTGAAGGAGAAGTCTAAATGGAATTTAACTTACTTTGGATAGATTACTACTTATTAAAACACTGACAGATCCTAATATAGGAAATAAAAATAATTAAGGTGGGTAAAATCAACACCAGAGCAAATTCGGTATAAAACTGGCATCTAATAAATTTAAGAGAGAGTCAGATGCTTGTTCCAACACTCAAACTAATCTGATTTGGGTACGAATTTCAAAAATCAGGAATACTGGAAGCAAAACCCAAGTGCTCTTTAAGTTTGATGAGGTTTAGAAAAGCAGTTCATAAGATGGCACATGTGACAGCTGGAAGCTCCACTCAATGGCCCAGACAACCTTTACAAGTACTTTGCTTCTAATGACTGGCAACAGTAAAAATCAACAGCAAAATCTTGTTTACATTAAAAAATAAATGCGTTTTAACAAACACAATTTGGATTATGACAAACACCGAACACACTAGTTCAGAAAAGAGTTAACTATGCTTAGAAAAAACATCTGTGTTTAATTTTCTAGGGTAAGAAAGTATCTATTAAGCAGAATAATAGAGCTGGTAAAACAAGCTCCTGGCCATAGAAGTTTTATCTTCAAACCTGAAAAAAGGTGTTGGCTACCCAAGCAGCTTTTATAAATACACTGGCCAAAATAGTAAGAAAAAGCCCTGAAGTATTACCTGTTTTATAAGCCTTATTTCACACACATCCTTGAGTCATCACAGCTATGAATGTGATTACTCAGATACCCCAAAGAAAACCTCTGTCATTTCATATGTTTGTTTTTATAAAATTTTTTTGACAAGTAATTGTCTTTGTATCATTACTGTCATATAAAATGCAACAATGATGTTTAAAATAGAAAGGGCTGCTTATTAAATAAAGATGCCACAGTCCCAGTGTTCTTTTGCAATAACTTTTCTATTCCCTGGTTTGGGCAATTTTCCCCAAACACTGCAGAAGTTATTTTTATTTTCAAGTACTCTAGATAACAGAGACTTGAGAAAAGCAGAAGTAGGCAATTTATTAAATTACTGGTCATCCATCATTTGTTCATTTATGCAGTTACATCATTTAAGCATTAGTGACATACTTGTAAGGAGTGGGTTGGTGCAGGAGGGAGCCAGTATCCAACTGCTGGGCCTGTGTCTTAACCTGCCAACAGGAGTGTTGCAACTAAAAAGAATCCCAAGAGAATTTCACCTTTTTCTAATGCTGTGTTGGAAAACTTGTTCTTCCTCAAGAGCTTTCTACACACAACATCCCTAATACAAGAGATCAGAATCAATGAGGATAAATGAAGGTAGAACAAATTCTTCCCTCAGAAAAAGAGTAACCTTTTGCATAGAAATTACCCCAGAGCTCACAGCCCAGAAGTCCATGGCCTGCTTTGAGAGCTCTCCAGACCAGTTAATTAATAATCTAAAATCCCTTCTTCTATCCCCACCCATTGAGGCAATTGAGTGGTTTACAGAACTGCTTTGTTTTGGGATAAGTTTGATACAAACTGATGTAGAGACAGTTAGAAGAGACAGGAGCAAGAGATTTTATCTTTTACACCTACTAGTAAGTCTTACACAGTTGATCACTGAAAAAGCAAGACAAGTTGCGGATCATATTTCAATTATTTACAACCCAAGTTTTCTTGGATATTTATCTGCCCCCTCCCCCAATGTTTTCTTTGCTTCACTTAACGAATACAAGCATCTACCTCTTCAGCATCTACAACTCACAGAAAATATTTCTGAGTCAAAAGGAAAATACGCCGATCAAGATTTAAGTAATTCTGTATTTGGAACTTGCAAGAAATAAACTGGTGGTTTTTTAGCACTGAACTAAGGTAGACATTTTCACGTGCACCGCTAGTATGCTTTTTATGTACCAGTCCCCACAGTTCTGCACGAGAATTTTTGATTATCCAATTAGACATAGTCAGCAAAAGCTCTTTAAATGCAGGAAGTCACATCCTGAAGCTGCAGAGGTTATATTCTAGATCTACTAGAAGACAAAGCAACACAGAAGACAACACCCAAAGGCTTTTTTGTTGTTTTGAGGACATGTAAATGCACAGGAGAAGTCAAGCTGACACTCAAGAAAGTGTGCAGGAGCTGATGAACAAGCAGTGCTAACTCTTCTCAAGGTAGGGTTTGGTTTCTGAGGCAGGCACCCCTCAGAGCGCCAGGAAGACGTGGAGGAGCTTGCCCAGGATGGTGGGGGTGTAAGACAGAGGAGGTTTGTGGTCACCTCCATAACCCCAGGCGTGTTACCATCTGCACAGTTCCACCCTTTGAAACGGAAACAGTGATCGTGTTTGTGTGACCCACCAACAGATTCCCACTGATTCAAGTTACACAAAGGTTATCTGATGGAAGAAGTTAACAGATATGGAGGGTACATATCACAGACTAAAGCCATCTTTTTCTAGGTAGCTTACTAATACTGACCTGTCAAACTCGGGTAACTGTGGTTTCATGCTGACACTTCCCACCACAAAATTTACAGCCCCCCAGAAAAGGCCCAGCTATGCCCAGTTCCCTTCAAAGCCAAAGGCAAATATAACACATAACATTTTTAGTGTTTGTTCTCTTTCATCTTTCCATGGAATTTCCAGAAAAGGTGGCACTATACAATCCATAACTTTCACGTGAGGTGTGGATACACCATCAGGAAACAACAGAGAACTCCCTCCTGGAGAGAAAATAAAATGGCTAGGGTCAGAAAAAACTTTAAAGGCAATCTAGTCCAATCCTCCTGCAATAAGCAGGGACATCTTCAACTCAATCAGGTTGCCCATCCAACCTGACATTGAACATTTCCAGGGATAGGGCATCTACCACATCTCTGGGGAATCTGTTCCATTGCTTCATCACCCTTACCATAAAAAAAGTCTTTCTTATATCTAATCTAGACCAGTTCTCTTTCAGTTTAAAATTATTACCCCTTGTCCTATCACAGCAAGACATGCTAAAAGGTCTGTACCCATCTTTCCCCATCTTTCTTATAAGCTCGCCCTTAGGTACTGAAGGGCTGCACTAACATCTCTCCAGAGCCTTCTCTTCTCCAGGCTGAACAACCTGAACTCTCTCAGCCTTTCCTCATACAAGAGGAGTTCCAGACCTCTGATCATCTTCATGTTCTTCTCTGAACTCACTCCAAAAGATCTACGTCTTCCCTGTGCTGAGGACTGGCAAGCTAGATTCAGCACTCCAGGTGGAGTCTCACAAGAGCAGAGAAGAAGGACAGAATCACCTCCCTTGACCTGCTGGACATGGTGCTTTTGGTGCAGCCCAGGATACAACTGGTTTTCTGTGCTGCCAGCACATTTTGGCAAGTCACATGCAGTCTCTCATCCACCAGCACCTCCAAGTCCTTCTCAGCAGGGCTGCTCTCAATCCCCTCAACCCCAGTCTGTAACTGATACCCTGATGTAAGAGCAGCACCTTGCACTTGGACTTGCTGAAGCTCATGAGGTTCACACAGACCCACTCCTCCAGCTTGTCCAGCTCTCTCTGGATGACATCCCGGACCTCAGGCATGTCAACCTCAACACCCAGCCTGGTGTTGCAAACTTGCTGAGGGTGCACTTGATCTCCCTGTAAAGTCATTGATGGAGACATTGAGCAGTACTGGTGACAATACACTTTCTGGGCCTAGAGGTCTCTGCACGTTGCCTTACACTGAGATGCAACCACTCATTTCAGACACCAGCCTGAGCAGATCTCGTCAGAAGTGAGATTTACATTACACCACACAATTCTGTTCTGTCAAATTTCCCTCTTCCCTCTTTTTTCTTTCTGTTGTCAAGATCTGCAAGCTTCTAGTAGTGGACATGTAACTCTCTTTATAAACTTCCCACATACTGTTGCTTATTATATAAACCTACTCTCCTTAATCAACCTTCCCAGGCCACATAAAAGTAGCCTCAGGGGACTTCAGAGGTATAACAGATCATGGTTTGGAAACACCAGCTTAAAGAAATCTTAACAGATACACATGAGATACAAAATCAGAACTGATCATCAGTAATCAACTCTATTTTTCTTTTGGGATGGGAAGACAGCAGTTCTCCATATGGCCTTATCATTGCAGTATTTTATTAACTTCAATATGACAAAGTGGGCTTGAAATCACAGACTTGCTAAAAATCCATTGATGTTATATTTGCTGCTAAAATCCATTTATGCCCAAAAGCCCAAGATACTTCTCAGACTCTATAGGCACAGCAACAAATGAAAATAGCCCTTGAATATGCTAGCTATGGCATGTCACAGGTAGGCCTTTCCCCAGTTCCTCTAGTAACTGANACAAAAAAAAACCCCAAAAGCCCCCAAAAAACAATCAAGCAAACAAACTTCAAAACCACCACCACCAAAACTCACCAAAATTCCCACACTTCATTTTCTGTGGACAAACACCTACCTGATTTAGCAGCACAAACTGAGGTAACTCACAATTTAGATTCTCCAACCTATTTAATTAACACTGTTCTATGAAACATCATATCTTTAGTGCAAATATCTTTACTATCCTTACTCCAGACATTCTTTACACAACCTATAGTAAAATGTAAAAATCCCTAAAGGCAGATCTTAAATCAGACATGCCAGCAGCAATACCAGATCTAGATTTGGGATTACATTGTAATGTTATACTACACCTAGAGAGCTGTGTCTAAAGCAACACTTCTAACTTACCCCTGACTGACATCAGAGTTTCTGAGTTACACTTTTGGGCGTTGCTGTACAGAGCAGCAGGGAACTGCAGGAACTCGCCACTGCTGCAGAGCACCTCAAGTACACCCAACAGGAACACTGACAGTACTCACACCAAACAACCAACCTGTGCCAGTCTGCAAAAATTCCTCCAATCCCAGTCTAATACCCTAGGTACAAGCATTATTTGGTTTTCAACAAGTTTTCTTGAAGTATTTCAAAGGAGGCCTGCAGAGAGAAACACTTAAAACCAAGTAGTTTTCCAGTACTGCAGGTGTGTGTCCCTATGTCCATCTCTGACAATGCTTGCCCCAGTAGACACATGCAAGATCCCATTACCAAACAGATTCAAATAACAACTGTAGTGCCCAAAGTTTTAGACCAGTTTTAGTGACTGCATTATTTCATACTCAGTTGTACAAGTAAACTGTGATGCCAACTTTTTAGGGTAAGGTGTCACTTTAAATTCAAACATGCACTCTGTATTAGAAGCCTCCCACTATATTTAGCAGCAATTGGCTGGTACAGAGAGATTTCTTCCAAAAATAAAATTAAGGACTTCATATCATTCAGTGCTCACATGGAAGGAAAATTACAGTATTATCACACTTATCAGAGTCTTGCAGGGCCAAAAAAGATATGAAGTACCAGAATGCAAGTGGATGGAGGGCCATCTGGAGAGAAAGTAGATGTAAAAGCAGAGTGGAAAAAACAAGAGTTCATATTGACTACTAGACATTTGTAAGTTTGTTATGAAGCTTATTATGAGTCCTGTCCTCTTCTCTCACAGGAAAATGACATCCAAAAATCTGTGGAACTATTAACTTCTCAGCTACTGTGGTCATGTTCTTTTATTTGTGGGAGTTACAGAGATATAATAAAACACAATTTAACTAGCACAACTAACATGGACTAATTTTTTCTGATTCAACCAATTAAATTATTCAGTCTGTCATAAGAAAAGTCTACTGTAAGTGGATACGCATTCCTTTTGGGAACTCTTGTATAATATGAAAATTTCCTCTATGACTAAAATAACAGGAGTTTATATTTCAGAAAATAAAGACAAATTTATATTTTAATATAAATTTAAATTAAAATTATATTTTAACACAAATATTTAAAAAGTGGAAGTTGAAGCCTAAATAAATGTTTGGCACTCCCCACAATGCTACAGTAATATATCAGTGGTACATTTGGGTTTGCATACTGAAGAATAAGTGTTGCATTCATGAAGACAAATACTTGCAATTTTCCAAAATTAAAAGGTTAATAATATGCCACAGAAACCTGCCAAGATTCAGAAGCCACTACTTTAGATAGTACTTTCAGTACTTAAAGTGGGCTTATAAAAAAAGGAAAGCAACTTTTTACACGTGCAGATAGGGACGGGGCAAGGGGGAATTGTTTTTAACTAAAAGAGAGGATTTAGATTAGATGTTAAGAAGAAATTCCTTCAAGATAGTACAGTGGCACTGAACAGGTTGCACAGAGAACTTGCGAATGACCCACCCATAGAAATGTTCAAGGCCAGGTTGGATGGGGACCTGAGGAACCTGATCTAGTAGGTGGCATCCACTCAGGGTCAACCCACTACAGCATCCCTGCCTGTGGTGGGGTGGTTGGAACTAGATCCTCTTTAAGCGATCTTCTCCAGCCACCTAGAAACAGAGACTAGACAAGAGTAAGTGAATAAAGGTAGGTATTTATTTGAAATGCCTTCAAAAGTACACCCTGGGGAGCCAGAGGCCACTTCCAAAATGGACCCCAAGAAGGATGACGGGTCATGAGTTCTTCACACTTTTATAGGTTTGGTCCATTTGCATATCAGCATAAATCCACCAATTAAAACTTCAGCTTTCTTCAATTTCTCCACCTCTCTCCCAAGCTTACACCTTTGGGCCTAGGACAGTCTGAGTGTCCTTGAATAGCAAGCTCAGAGAAGCTTTGTGGTGTCTATCTGGCCTAAGAGAGCAGCTAGCAAGCTACAAGAGACTTCAGAGTTACACACTAGGCAATAGAGAATTTGAAAAGTATAAAAGTTAAAATCTAAGGCATCATAAGGTCCCTTCCAATCCAAGTCATTCTATCAGCCTGTGATTTCTTAACACTTAATTTCTACAGCAGCAACCCATACAATGTGAACCCATTCCCAAAGTTCTTAATACTTGTGCTTGCTCAGCATAACACAAGAGCTGCTGTCTCCTAAGCTTGGCTAACACAGTAAAACCTCTGAAGAGCACAGGAAAGAGTTGCATCCTGGTCCTCGGTACTGAGGAACGACAAAACCAAAGGAACAAAGATTCCTCCCAGCCGAACAGTGAAAAATCAAAGAAATCCACTTTTTTTCTTTCATATCTTGTATAACTGCACTACTCTCACATTAACCTCTCCAACTACGAAATTCCCACACAAGAAGTGAGATTTCCTACTTTGAACTGTTAAGACTGGTCATCTCAGTCTTCTTGAGCTGCACTCTTAAGCAAGAGCAATACTAGAAGGAGTGACAGAGAGCAAGGAGGTGGCACATTTTAGAGTAACATATTCCCAAGTAAGAACTGAAATCAGGGGGTTTATGAATTTTGGTTTTGAATAAACAACAAAATTTATGGCCATCATCTCTATGTTTCTCTTCATAAACAGAGGCAACACTATTGTTGGCTACACCAACCTTGCAAGGAACATAGAAAATTCTAGCTAAGTAGGTAATGCATAAAGTACAGTAAAATCAAAAAGAATGATTTATAAACTCTGAAAAGAGCAAACCCGCACTCAGATCACTTAAGTCATCCTGTCTCTCAGTTCTGTTTCCTCATAAAGATGACTAAAAAAATTAATCTGAGTTTTACTTCTAACTTGCCATGCTTTTAAACAATCCTCTATGCTGAGAAAAAAGAAAGAAAAAAAATCCCATTCAGTGCTCAAAGAAGACAATTCATAAACTGACACTAGAAGCATATTCAATATGACACACACCTAATGAAATTGTGCCAAGCTCTTTGGTAGAAAGGGGATGTTCTTTCACCTCTCCAGTAACAAAATAGTTGCAAACACTTCAGTTGGAAAACAGCCCCACTTTTCTAAAAAAGAAAACCCTCCTGAAATCAAATCAGTCATTAATATTGGTGTGGAGTAAGAGAGAAGTCAGTAGAAGTTGGAATGTTGCCTGTTTGTCACTAATTCAATAAAACAAGGCAAAGCTTTCTAAGACTTCTAACAGAAGTTTTAATTTATCAAAATTTGAGGGAGAACTCAAGGCCTGGTTAGTGAGGGCAAGTGCTACAAAAACACAAGCTGTGTAAAGGTATTAAAGGGCCTGGAAACTTTCTGCCAGAGGAAGAGGCAGTCCCCATTCTGCCCCAGCAAACATGCCCACTCCTACACCACCAACTTGGGTGATCTTGTGGTCACACAACGGAGAGCTGCCAGGAACACGACCTGGCCAGATAAGCCCGTTCACCAAGTGATCGGGCAGGCTGAATCAAGGAAGCAGCAAAGCTTCTGTATTCCAGGCCACAGCCACCTTTATTTGCAGGGATTTTTTTTTTTTTAAGCAGATTAGATATTGCAAGTTACTGAGTTCACACAGCTATGCTGGGAAGCCGTCAGCGGGCTATTTGCCCACAGCATGGTGACACAAAGGTACACCCTGAAGCAGCGTGAAGAGCAGTAACAGGCACCACTGCACCAAATGGCTGCCTCTGGCAAGGGCTCAAGAGGCAGATGACTCAAGCAGAGAGAGAGGTGGAGTGACTCCCTAAACTTCTCCGTCCTTATTTTAACACACACGTTGGCCATTTCCTCTCTGTTCCTACTGTTTGGCACTGCTCTGTGAGATCAGCTCAGCCTTTCACTGCCCCTTCCCTGTTCACTGCTTCCTGCCCACACTTCCTACTCTGCTCTACCAGCTCCCAAGAAGCATCTTCACCATCTTTAAACCACACTGGCAAACCTGATAATATTTTAAAAGATGCT